>DWKW01002036.1:0-11591 GCA_018250115.1 Doberes anticus
AATTGTACTTAAAAAAAAAGTCTTTTTGTCTATTTGAGTGTTTGTTTGCCAATAACGCAAAAATACTGAATATATTTAAGTACATTTTTCACAGTTTTTTAATGCACATGGTTAGACTTAAATGCAGCCATAATTTTGACTACGATTGGTATGGGCCGTCATATAATAATAATAATAATAACAACGCTTCATACTCATAGACCCACGGTAGGATTCCCTTTGTCGTGAAGGCCATGGACAGTGGACACGCACAGAAACAAGCACACAAACACCCAAACCGGGAACAGATATTCTTCATTAAAATTTCTGCCCCGCTGGGAATCGAACCCGGGACAGGCAGACCGCATGTTGATCACGGCGCCACATGGGTCGTCATATACGCGGGAGATCAACTGAAACGCATTGTTTTATTGCTCTTATTTTACTACTATTTCAACAGGGTTAAATACGGCAGTGTATTACAATAATACCAGTTAATAAAACGAATATCGTTATCGAATATCGAAATATTGGTACAATGATCCCATTTGGATCAGTAAAATTGTAGTCTCACATTTTTTTTTATTCAAGTGGAATAACAAACTAGTATGCATGCCAAATGATGTTAACTGGTCGCTACAGCCCATGGACATCCACATCAAACCTCAAGTAGATCGGAAGTCTTATCTGAGGTTATACGTGGATGCGTTGCTACTCCAGAGGACTAAGTTGCAATGCCTCCTGTCCAATGTAGTCTGCCGAACTACACCCTTCAAGCCTAAACACAGCAGTTCTCACACTGCTGCCTTACAGCAGAAACACGACAGGTGGTGCCGCCGCAGGCTAGATTCGTCATAAGACTCTACCGCCATCAAGCATCACCTCAACTGGAACTAGCCAGGCGCGTACTATATATACATCGCAGCTCGATATATGTACGTACCGCCCGCAGTCCATACTCTTTTACGTGATATTTCCATTAATTTTAGGTTATAAACACAAAGTGCTCAATAATTACACATGAAAGCAGTTACTTTACTAATGGGTATTTTCTATCAACCCTTCCAGGCAAGTTTATTACAAACGCGGCGCCACCCTCTCAAACTTGTGTGATTTATTATCAAAATAGAGAGTTGGGGTATACCCATAAATCTTTAATATTCGTATAATACTCATATGTATGAAAACGTGTGATACAACTTTGTACGGTAATAATGTACGAAATCTTTATTGTTTTCCATCATAGTCTCGTCCTATTTGCTAGTAAATTTTCCAATATACGCCTAACAATTTATTTGCTAGAGGTTATATTGAAAAAGTTTTGTGTTATTAAATACTCGCGAAGTTTACGCTGCATTAAGCAAAAAAACGGTTCAATTTAACTTTCAATTGTTTGTCGGTGGATAATATTAGAGCGAATGTAAACATTCTTCACATTTTTTTTAAATAATTGTAAAAGAGTAGCAAATGAGCATACAGGCCACCTGATGTTAAGTGGTCACTGCAGCCCATGGACATCCACATCCAACCTCAAATATGACGGAAGTCCTATCTCAGGTTGTGTGTGGATGCGTTGCTAGTCTTGAGGACTAAGTTGGAATGCCCCCTGTATCTGCCCCCTGTGTATCCTGCCTAACTGCACTCTTCAAATCGAAACACAGCAGTGCTACCACTGCTGCTTAGCGGCAGAAATAGGGGCAGCGGTGGTGCCACCCTGTCCCTCGACATAAAAGGGATCCCTCGACATAAATAAATACATAATAAAGGGGTAGAGGTTTTTGAAAACTATTAGAAATATTCTCACAAATATAAGGAACAGTATTACATATAAAATATTCAAGATACAGACACAAACCAAAGCACTGTCTCAGAGCCACTGAATATTACATACACACTCAGCATCGGAGCGAAGTGCTCCTCGCTACGATATGTGAAGCCAGGGCCGGCCTAAGTAGACATGACGCCCTAGGCCAATATATAGTAAAAGGCAAAATAATCGTATATAATAATAACTACAAAAGCTGCACTCATTCCAATAAAATTCAATATGAGATTATGAGGTATTTGCGTTCCTTAAATTTTAAATCCGCTAGGAATTGATCTCAGAATCCTCTAAACGGAAGTTACCGCTGTGTCACAGTGTGTTACCGATGCGGGTCATTACTATTCGAAATGGTCTTATGAACGAAATATTGTTTCTATTGGGACCCTTTTGAAAATTTTGCATCTTAACAATTTTTAAAGAATGGGTCAGATTGGACCCATTTTTAATCATTGATTATTCGGTAAGACGTTCGCTGCAGACGATACTTCGAGAAACGAATCTACCACCATCAAACGTTGACGCCCCAGGCGACCGCCCGTGGCGCCTCACCTTAAGTCCGGCACTGTGCAGAACTGGAATGTCGCCGAGATTAAGCGTATAAATCACTGAGCAAATGAATCCACACGGAATTAGTGTACACTATGTACGATGGATTTGTGAACGTGACTATTTTATTCAGTTAAATTCGAGTGTGTAACTTTTTTCTTATCTGTGAAAAGAGAGCCTGGTTACGTCAGTAACATTGTCTAGATGACATGGTATCTTTAGGCAATCTTTAGACACGCTTTATCTTCAATCTAAAGGCTTACTTTAAAAGTAATCAGCAGATCCAATCAACTAAAATCCAGTATTGTTCTACTGCTGGGCACCGGATTGGATTGGATTCAGTCCTCTAAGTGTGGATTGACGGACTTAACGTGCCTTTGAGAACTATGGAGAACTTTAAGGCATGCCGGTTTTCTTCACTGTTAAAGCGAGTGATAGTTAATTTACAATAAGCACATAATTGTAAACAACAATTTTAAGCTCATGGGATCGGGGGGTCGAGATCCCTAACCTCACTTTCAACATCGCAACAACAAAAGTCATGAGTCAACAGACTCACAGAAAACAACGAATTGGATAGAAAAAGGGATTATTTAGATTTTTTTTAAATAGTTATTATTTGTAATTAGTTAGATTTCCGTTGAAGGGATGATATTGCATGACTTAATAAAACTTTAAGTTGTGTTATTTTTGAAATTAGGAACGGGAGGGCGAAGGGAATTACTCGTATATACAATTTGATATCGTGTCTAAAAGAAAGACAAAAAGACAGACATTTGAGTGATATCTTGGTTTTCCACTACAAGTGCAAAATCATTGCACTGCAACAATCAAAATAACCCACATCTTGTTTTTCGAAAACAGACAACAAAAATATTTTCGAAACAAAACAAATTAATTGAATACAATATTCAGTATGATATCAACACATCTTTAAAAAGGATTTTCCAAAAAAAACATTTATTGATAATACTAAGGCTCGTCAATAGAAAAAAAAGATCAAATCGGTTGACAAATACTGTCGGTACTGAACTGTTTTGTCTTTGCCTATTTACATATAGAAGATACTGTATATTGACATCATTGGATTTTGACAACTCTCGTTTCTTACATACCCAATAAACTAACTCTTAACACTTGGGGAAACCAACGTAATCTCAAAGGCACTGAATATTGCAACGCGCTCAGTATTCGATTGGATTTTTCCTCAACGTTACCAATTGCGAGCGAAATATCGCAAGAAAAGTAAAATAAGCACGACAGTGCCACTCGGAACGCCAATTTTTTTTCTGTTTTTCTGCTATTTTTATCAACATATAATGTACGAATATGCAAAGACAGTCTTTTCTAATATATCTAGTATAATTTTTAAATCACAAATATTTGTTTTTAGGAGAATGTTTGAAAACTTTGCGTTCGCCAGTGATTTTCTTTGAGAAAACGATGTACTTTTGTAACATTAAGGAGACACTCAAAATGACACCAAGTGTTCTGTACAAAACATTGAACTTTCACGCTTCGTAGTACCTACGTTTTCAGGCATATTTCACTCTTATCCGGCACTTGACCAGCTTTCAGGGCCCAAGGGGCCTATTACGTAGTTGTCGCTTTAATTATGTAACCTGTAGCAAGCGAGTTGTTATCCTGAGTTTTCCTGCAGCGCACAAGACTCGACAATTGCTTGTTACAAAATGTAGACAAAGGAAAATGGTATAGCATCACACCTACAGCGATGTTGCAGGATTTTAACGCACTAAGCCGTCAGAGAACCTCGCTTACAAAAGTAAGCGGAAAGTTATGTTCGGTATTTATCTATTGGATCGAAAGGCATAGCTCTGATGTCCTTGATGAGTCAACAGAATTGTATATATTTTTAAATAAAAAAATAGATATCTTAATTACTAATTGTCTTTGCTACAACCCATCCGCACATATATATGTACACATATGCATATATATAGTATGTGGGTGCGTTGGTGCTCTAAGTTAGAATGCTTTATGTCCAGTGTCTTCTGCCTAGCCAAACCCTTCAAACCGAAACAGCAGTTCTCACACTGCTGCTTAACCGCTTTACCACCATTAAAAGAAATAAATATGTATTTGAAAAAAAAATTAAATAAGAGTTACACAAACATGTCCAATAAGCCATTGTAACATAATATTAATAAAACCATTCTTGACATTAATAAGCCAAGACTTTTTGTACTAACTTAGCTTTCAACAACTTCCGTAATAGCTTTCATACTTTATCATTCTTTTGCTAAAAGCTCCAATAGCGTATAATTGGTGAAACTTTGCGATCTCGCGAACACATTTTTGTGCATTCTTTTAGTACCGGAGTCGTCTGAGAGACGCCGTAAATTGATATTGCGAGACGCGGCAATAACGAGCAAGTTTAACCACGTAACAAGAATGCCAATAAAACTTTATTCATATTTCTCTTGCAATATTACTTGCTAGAATGTTTCGTTGCTCTTAAGAATATAAGTTTCACGGTGGTAGTTATGTGTGAACGAACGGAGCGTTTTGAAAGTATGCAATTTGGTAAAGGCGAATAATACATTAGTAATTTGTGGGATACACAATATTGACGTCAGAAAAAAATATATTTAGGGTATGGATAGGCGTCAAGTAGGTATTCCCTGACTGTGGATTACACAATTTTGTTACTGTATTTATACATCGTACAAGATCGGAAATTTTCGGAAAATATATCGTTAAAATTTATTATTATCGAGCATGTCATTTATCAGCAAATTATAGTTTTAGCAACCTGAATGCGAGCTTTGTTAGCTATTAGGAGAATGTGCTGATTTTTAAATCATTAACATTTTAAAACCACATTTTCTTAAAATAAACCTTTTTTTTTAATGTCACATGCCCTAATGGCCTAATGTAATGGCCCTATTGGCTTTTACAGCTTCACCGAGTTTTTTGTGGGGTACCGGAAGGGCTCACCCAGGCTTAAAGTGAGTGGGGGAGGGGTAAGAGTGAGAGACAGCATCGGGAATGAAATCCGCGACCTGAATACGCAACTCCGCCCGGAGAAGAAGAGGGTAACTATGGGAAGTGCGACCGACCCTAAGGCGTCTCCTGTGAGACTCGTCCTCGGCTCAGGTCGACACGGTGTGTAATTTACGATGATGGTGGAAGAGGACATTCATACGGGGATTCAGCATGCCTGCCCCGTAGAAGATAAATCCTGATATTATACGACAAAAATAAATCTAGTTTGCGATTTTTCATTTTCATTTCAAATTCACATACATACTTATCTAGCTCGGTTAAAATTATCGAATATGGATAAAAAAAAGGGTTTGATACAAGACTGAATTATAAAATAGATAAATACTCGTAAATTTGGTACGAAATTCTGCTCCTCACGTTTTTATTGCAATTATATAAAATTTTACATCCATTTATGTATCAAATGTTGAAAAAAAAAAAATTAAAGTGTAACAATTCACTAACATTCACTCATTCATTATGTCCATTAACGATTTCATAAATCTACAAAAATGTTAAACATTTCTGTTGTAATTTAACAAGAACGGCTCAAATAATTTTTAAGAACATGATATTCGTCTCTAGATTAAAAGCTACATTTTATATAATGCTAAAAAATCGGGGTCAATGCCCGGTCGCTCCACACGCAAGTTTAATAGGGCTGCTACGGACGAGTAAATAAAATAAAAAAGCAAATTACGGTCAACTCGGGTAGCTTTTTAATTTACACAGCCTACATAAATCTCCCTTTTACTCGTAAATGCGCGGATCTGGGCTTACGAGTTAGGAATGTAAAAACGTATAAAATCACGTGCGATTTGCTTTAAACTTTTAATATCCCTACAACCTTAATATATTATAACTAAAAACCTCATTAAATTTTTTATACTGACAAATTTTTATATTTCCTATTAGAAGTTTATTTTTCTTATTAATTATTTATTCACTACTGGGCACAGGTTTCCTCTGAAAGATAAGAGTTTGAGGAGATTTGAGCTTCATGAGGAACATGATGTTTTCTTTCACCATTAAAGCAAGTCATAATCAATTTGTAATGCGCAAATAATTTAGATGTAATTTAAAATAGTAATTTCGAAAGATTAGATGTTTTTTTTTATCGATAAAAATAGCAAACGAGCATGCAGGCCACCTGATGTTAAGTGGTCACTGCAGCCCATGGACATCCACATCAAACCTCAACTAGGACAGAAGTCCTATCTGCGGTTGTATTTGTTTGCGTTACTAGTCTTTAGGACTAAGTTGGAATGCCTCCTGTCCAGTGTCTTCTGCCTAACTACACCATAGCATAGTTTAGCTTGGGGTTTTTTCCTTTCTTATTGCTAATGCATTGCAATTTCTCAGTGCTAATATTGACGTGCTTTTATGTGTGAACAGCCAATAGATGTATTTTCTTTTTATATTTCGAAGCAAAAAATCTGGAAATTATATGGAAAAAGCCAAGAGAAAAACATGGATTTTTAAATTTTACAAAGATTTAAATTTTGTTGTTGACGCTATGGGATAGTAGTAAAAAACAACAAACCATTTTAATGGATCACCCGCCAATATGACAGAGCATTTTACAGAAGTGTCAATATATCTCTAATTCTCCTGTAAATCCAGTCTATAAATACGCATTTGAACTGTGAAGTTACCATTGAAATCTATTCACCAGTTGTCGCGTGATTGGCGAACAAAGATACGAACTGACAAAAACAAAAAAATTGTTTGTGTTCAAAAACTTCTAAATAGCCGGTCTAAACAAAACAACATCGGTTAGACTTATAAAAAAATCTATTGATTTTAGAAAACATTTTAAAGAACGAAACAGTTTTTCGATATCTGTTATGCTTTTTGATCATTTATCCGCTGTTATTCTGCCTTAACCACTAAAGTCACACGGCGAGGCAGCGGCACCTGTTGCTTGGCTCGTATCCAGGCCTCATAAATTATTTTTCTTTTATTGGCATGCAAAGATGTTAACCAAAATGTTAATTAGTAAAAAAATAAAAACAATTGAACAAGTGGTTATATTGGCCAGGTTGATTTATTGTATGTACTTATTTTTTTGTATATACATACACACATACATATGTTTATCGTATTACAGCACTGGTAGCCACAGATGGTGGCATTCATTTTGTCGGATATTCATTCACAAAAATTCAGACATTCCAACGTTCCATTCCATTCCATATGTACGTGGGAGCAATTTGTTGTCGACAATCACTCAAAAAAGTTTAGTCCCTAGAGACGCACTTGGGTGAGTACGATTTTAGTTAACTTATCATACGTCATACTTTTTAAATGATAACCATTCGTTAGTCAGGTAACAACTTTCAATTTAAAAACCATTGTTATTTTTAACTCTTCCTTGTTTAGTTGAAAATGTTCGGTTCGGTGTCAAGGTCTACGGTCCCCCAAGGATAAAAGTCCTCGTGGGCAGAATTGATGTGTTTGGTCGACGTGGCTTGTCCAGTACCCGGAGCGTTGGTAGACTTACCGCCACGCTTACCACCGATGAAAACGTTGGAGTCTGGGGCGTCCCTTTGTATTGGACGTGACCTGCATCAACAAGCTGGCCCCGTCGCATCCTGTCGCTGTCGACGGTACCTAGTGTCTCAAGAGTCGATATAGCAATCCGATCTAACAGATGATTACAAAATGGGCACACGGTCCCCTGACAGAATCTCATATTTGAGACTTCATAGAGACAATAGGCCAATAGGCTAACATGAAAAAGTTTACGTCAGAAATGTCGAAATGACCTTGCCTCGGGCTATCTAAGGTATGGCAGCTATTTTACACAACGGCATAGCCTGGCTGTACAACGAGATAATGCTGCCAGTGTTTTGAGTACCATGCCTCATACAGACATTTTAGATGATTTTCTTTTTGTTTGAAAAATTCATATTTATATTTTTGTATGTTATATTTATATAAGTTAGTGTTTAGTGTATAACGAATTTAATTAAATCCTAATTCTAGTAGTATCTAGGTAAAAGTATGTATATAATAAATAGTAAAGTATAAAAATGTCTTTCTTGAAGCAGAAAAATTAATTAAAATCATAATCCCTCTAATTTAATATTTCTGTGTAATTTTCTGTAAACAATTCACAAGAGCAACGTCCCGTTGGAATTAATTAGCTTTCATCTTCACAACAGGTTCAAACATATGGGAGCATAATGGATCACCAAGTACATGAACAAACACGCATATTCGGTTCGTATATCTGTCGAAACGGCTCCTTAACTAAATTTATGTGACAGCGGCTACATTAGAGGTGTGATGGAAACAAGCAGGTGGGGTGGTGGCACGTGGCAGTGGTTATCAACCTTAAGCCCGCAGTTAATCTTGATAAATACAGTTTTTTTTAATGTATTATTGCAGACAAAAACATACATAAGAAAAGTAGCTAAAGTTAATAAGTTAATCTTTCTAAAATGAAGTTTTTCTAAGGTTTTCTTTTTCTTTCTAAATTGAGGAAAACTAGGCAAGTGCTTAAGTGGTTAACTTTTTCTCCTTATATGAATTAATGTACAGAATAACATTATAAGATTATATTATATATAAGTAGATATACCGTTTTTAGATATTAGTCCAAATATTTTTCGATAAATATCTGACTTCTTGATGAGAGTTATTGCAAACTTTACTAATTCAATTTACAATACACATACAATTAACGAGTAACACAATTCATAATAATAATGCAAATAAAAAAAGTCTTTGGGAACCCGTAAGGCTATCTCTAATTGGCGAGAAGGACAACATTCAATAGCAAATAGTATTAATTTGTAATCAATGTACCTATTATTCCATAACTTCGACATTTTTCGAAACAAAATACTAATTTTTGGGCGCATATAAATAGTTTGGTATCTTCAAAAACTTGCCACCAACTACAATATGCAATAAAATAACACTGTTTCGACGCTTTTATTTCAGGCTGAAGTTTGTAATCGTTAGCATATCAAACATGCTTAAGAGCGTTTTTGGATTTGAAATTACCTTAACAGAAAGATATTCGTGTTAAAGTTTTTCCCGTCTACAAGCTCATATCATCATTTGATATCCTTATAGTGTTATCAAGCGTGATACCCACGCAATGAACGTTTCCATTATATATGAGTTCCAACTGACTTCTGTAATGAAATCATTACGAGCTGATGCACCACGTAACTAGATTAACTTTGAGTAAAGCGTTATATTTTGTTATATATAGCTAGACTTTTGAATGCAACCCAAGGGAAATCTAAGTTGAGTACCTCTGAGCAATCGTGTTTACTGGCGTAATAGCGTCCGAGTAAAAATGTCAAGTGTGTTTGTCACAGATACGAGTATTGAAGGTATTTGACCGAAAGTGGTCAATTTGATGAACCTATATTGAAAATTACCTCTAATCTTAAGTTCATAAACAAGTCCATAAAGCAAGGCAAAAGGTAGTAAAGTATTTGTCCATATTTTGAAATACAATTACGATATTGATAAACATGAGTTGATGATGATGATGATTGATAAACAAATCCATCACAGAAACCGGATGGTTATTAGGATGAATTGGTGCTTTATCACCGCCGCATCTATTTGCCGTAGGTATACCAGTATTGCTTACTCTACTGTACTTCGATTTGAAGGTTGTTTACGATATCTGTACGATAGATTACACCGAGACAGAAGACATTGCGACTTAATTCTCGAGAGGAGGAAAGCATCCACGTACATTTTCTAATGGGACAACGGTTCTAATTCAGGTTGGATGTGGATATTCATGTAATGCAAGTGGTAGTTATTATGAAGAAGCCTGAATACAAGTGAAAGCCTAATTAACAATCTCCGATGGCTAGGGTTTCGTATTCCACCGTCGTCGCACGTCAAATGTATTACAATTAGTTATCATTTGCTGTATCGGTGAGGGAAAACTATTTCTGCAGCGGTGTCAACATTGCTATGTTTAGGTTTGAAGGGTATGGTTCGACAGAAGTTACTGGAGGCGGCTTTCCAACTTAGTCCTTAATACTTTGTTGGACACCAAAATTATGAGCAAAAGAATACAGACCTCTGTCTTTAACATAAACAAAATATGTACAAAAGGCGGTCTTAACGCTAACAAGTGATCTCTACCGGACTAACTTTGTGTAGAGAATATAGTAGAAACAAACATTAAAGGGGGTAGAGGTGTACAATTTTAATATAGCTATTGATAAATACATAAAACAAGACACATTTAATATACATCAAGAAGGTGAAACCAGAGTCAAAAGAGCAACAAGTTTGAGAAGATAGTATCTGCTTCTGCAGATACTATTTATTACTACCTCAGATAGGACACCGATACTAGCTGAGGTTGTGAGTGAATGATTATGGGCTGCAGTGACCACTTATCATCAGGTGGCGTGCATGCTCATTTGCTATTCCCTTAAAATAATAATTAATTAATTAAAGAACTGGGCCAGTTAGGTCGACTATGGCCTAAATTGTCTAATATTTGAGAGAAGACCCGTGCCCAACAGTGGGAAAATAACGGGTTTTTAAAACGCCCTTTTTGGCACTGTACTCGAAAACGTTACCCCTTACGATTGTAATCCAATCTGGTTGCATCAATTCATTGATTTATCAATTATCAATTAGTTGATTTGTTTGTGGCAGAGCTTTATGTTGAAGGCTCGCCTACGGCGGAACTATCGCTGCGCAGCGCCTATTTCTACCGTAAGCAACAGTGTGAGCAGAATACACCTACGTATGCAGAATACGCAAAATACGTAGAATGCAGCTACGAACGACCTCAAATACGAACTATTTTCAGGTTGGATGCAGATGTCCATGAGCTGCAGTGACCCCTACATGCTCGCTACTCCTTTACAATGAATAAAAAGTATTTTCGATACTAAATTATGATCTTTTGATCGATATAGACGTACTCGAGCGTATAAGAACACGGTCATACGTATGATTAATCTATACATTCTCATGTATTATATCGAAAGCGTTGCGTGGGAGTCGAAAACAACAGTACGTAGATTACACGTCAGCAGAGCTCACGTCACGATTAGCGTCGAAAATAAATAAATAACGCTTCACACTCACAGCCCCACAGTAGGATTTAACCTGTGTCGTGAGTGCCATGACACACACACACACACAGAAACAAGGACACAAACACCCAGACCAGGTACTGAAATCTAAATTCATCATTCAAATTTCTGCCCCGCTGGGAATCGAACCCAGGACC
>DWKW01002037.1:0-11590 GCA_018250115.1 Doberes anticus
ACTTCCGTTCTATTTGAGGTTGGATGTGGATGTCCATGGACTGCAGTGACCACTTTACATCAGGTGGCCTGCATGCTAGTTTGATATTCTATTCATAAAAAAAAACTGTATCTGAAAGCTTTTAACATGATTAACCGCGACGACCGCGGATTGACAAACTGTCAGGAGCAGCCTATTTCAAATAGGTACATTATTCTATGTAATAGAAGATCGTAATAAATATAAATATTCTTTAGTGCCAGACTTCTGCCAGACAAGTAATTGTTAAAAAAAAAAGGTTTCCATTTCAATTCATAGCGCGCGATCTCCCTGTAGACGCTTAGCTGAATCTCAATTGCAATTACCGATTCTGTTGAAACCTACGAAAAAGTCCGAGAATGACTATATTATTTTAAACCGCAGACGACGAAAATATTTTTTTTTTGGGTTCAGACACCAAGTAATTAAATAACGTTAAGTATTTAGTGTTCTTTTTTACCAAGATATAAAGAAACCTTACCCTCAGTTAATTTAATAAATAAAAAAAATTGTAGCTGCTACCTATAGAAGGCAATAAGATTTTTTTTTTTACTATTAAATCACTTTATATGTACATTAAAGTATATTAGTATTGTTTTTCATCGAGTATAATATAGCAATTTACAACTTTGATAACCAATTAATTTATCTCGAAAATCAAAATTAAGATCTAGAAATCGTCTCTCTCTCTCGTCTCGTCTCATTTGAAACCAGCGCAGTGTTATATTGCACGAGATATTTTAGTGGTAATTATTTTATAGTTCGCACTTACTTACTATTTTTTGTAGCGCTATTATTTTCTATTATGGTATTTCTGATCTTTCCAACCCCGTCTAAACTTTGTACCGAAGTAACCGTGAATCTATCTTTAGTACCGCGTTGTTTGAGTTCGAGATATGACACGTCAGCAGATTACGGAGAGCTCTTAAATTGAAAAGGCGTAATTGTCTGACAAAATATTATGCTGAAAAATTAAATATACTAAGTTCCGCCTACACAAAACGCCTCTTAGTTAGCGAAAAAAAGGTGCGTACAAATTCCTCTCTGGGTTCACTTACTGCGCTGGTAATTTTGTAAATTCATATATCTAGGGCGGATTATTTTATTCTTCGTTGCTTTTTAATGTTTTAGTTGGTGCTCGGGTATGTAGTTTTTTCATAATACTACATTGTAATATTTTAGCTAAGCCTAATTATTATTCAACAGTGCTATACCCTTTGAGAATGGTACAGTCTGTGCTGAATGCTCGCCTGCGGCACCACCACCGCTGCTTTTCCGTAAAGCAGCAGTGTGAGAAGTTGCGTGTTTCGGTTTAAAGGATATTTTTAGGCAGAAGACATAGGGAAGGAGGCATTCCAACTTAGTCGTCAGGAGTAACAACGTGTCCACATACAATCTCAGATAGTACTTACGTTCTATTTGAGGTTTGATGTGGATGTCCATGGGCTGCAGTGACCATCTATCTGCAGGTGGTCTGCATCCTGGATGATGACAATTCTACTTAAACAGATCTGAAGAATTGTAACCGTTTACAAACTAAAATTTATAAATATTAGGAATGTTAATATGAGATATGAATGTTTCATTAATTTGAGATACCTACGTATTTCACAGAATACTTTATATTCGAATCAAAATTATCGGTGCGAATAAAACGTTTTCAAAATAAAATTGTCACTGAATTAGGAAATCCGTTATCATCCAGAATTTTTGTCGTTTTATTTCAGGCGTTGGTTTATGATGCACGTTTCGGGAGGTTTTTATCGCGACGGGGTGAATATTTAATCCCCAATTCGGCTAATCGACAGTACGGTCGGACCAAGTAAAACGTTTATTTTCAGAGCTAAATTTCAATTTGACATAACGGTAAAAAGGTAAAAGCTAACGTCAGCCATTTTAAAGTGCTTAATTGTTGAAAATTTTCAAATGAATAAAGTAATTTAAAATTGAATTTTTGTAATGTTGTCATCAACCGTTTACCGCTTCACCGTTAAAACGAGTGATTCGTCATCAATCCATTGTTGTCCCACTGCTTTGCACGGGTCTTCTCTCAGAGATGTGAGAGTTTAGGCCATAGTCCACCACACTGACCAAGTGCGGATTGGCTAACTTCACGTGCCCCTGAGAACGTTATGGAGAACTCTCAGGCATGTAGGTTTCTTGACGATGTTTTCATTACAGTGAATGATAAGTAATTTCTCATACGCACATAACATCGACAAATTGAGCAAATATAATATTTCGAAAAAAAATAATGCGTGTCGGGATTCGAACCCCGCCATATCGCTCTTAACCATTAGGGTATCACTCACTACATCAGCAATGACAATAGACATTACAATTATGTGTCACATACATTGACCGTGTGTCATCATGCATGTCTGTTTCTCAAGCTGTGAATAATGTATAATAGTATATGGAAGATAATGCCACCGTGACATCAAGGCGCGAATAAATGGTTGACGAACAGTCGCTAACTTTTGTTGTGTCAACATTACATTTTGAATGGTGGTAGAGTATTCGTCGGCAGGGCTCGCCTTTGTCGGTACCACCCCTGCATCTATTGCTACCGCAAAACAGCAGTGTGTTTCGATTCAGAAGTGTGGTTATACAGAATACACATGACATGAGACATTCACGTATGTTCTCAAATATAATTCCCGTCCTAATTGGTTGAACGTGGATGTCCATGGGCTGCTGTGAACACTTAACATCTGGCTGACTACATGCTCGATTGCTATTTCATCAATACGTATAAAATATATCTTAAAAACTTCAAATCATTAAATTTTTAAATCAATTAAAACGAATAAGTTATTTGACCAGGAAAATAGTTGGGAGAGTCTGTATTTTATCGCATATTCATAGCCTTTCCGCTGGATTTAACAGATCCCTGGCGAGCACGAAACCCGGAAAGGTATTGTTGAAACTTACAGTATGAACCGGCGTCTACTAATTACAAAAAGGATACTGGATAGAAGAAAAGCCAGCGCTGACTGCTATGTTATGCAAATACAAGATACGTTGTGTGTGATAAAAGTTGATATTAACATTATACATACGATTTTATAAGAGTTTTACTCACACTAATGATATTTGTATGTATAATTGAATTTAATCTTGTTTTAATTATATATACATATATGACCAAACTGTTTGTTGTGCGAACTGTTTTATATCGGTGACGGAGACATTAGGTGTTTATCTTATATTAAAAGAGAGGCAAACGAGCATGCAGGCCATCTGATGTCAATGTCTTTGAATACCTGCTATCCAATATAGTATGTCTAACCAGACCCTTTAAACCGAAATACAGCAGTGCTCACAATGCCGCTTTACGGCAGACAGGCGAAGCGGTACCGCCGCTGCAACTGTAATCGCAAATTTAACCGCTAACTGTAAATTTATTTAGCCGTTTATCTAAATTGATTTCGTGGCTGAAATTCGTTTGATGGTGGTAGAGTCGTACATGCTCGTTTGCTACTCATTTACCATAAAAAAACATCTACCACCTACAGATTTTCGTTACTATTCCACAAATATATAGAATTATCTCAGATCCATGGTCTTATAACTGAATACTCGTAGATGGGTTTATTAAAAAGTGCTCCAAAAGCTTAAATATTTAAAATAAAACAGAATTAAAATAACAGTATACTCATTACCGCTCGTGTACGGGCGTTACATTGTGCACTTAATTGCATCAACGCCACATATTACTGTGTAAATTCACGCCGGAACGCTGCGTGTGCGGGGGTGATCGAATACAGCGGCAGAGCGATCGGCGTGTATCATAAACTAAAGAATAAGCGCATTCTGATCTTCAAGTTTTCTTTTCACAGCCTCCTTTGAGGCGTGGGGAGCCGGTTTCGGGGCGGTTGCCCCCTACTCAATGTATTTTCCGCAGCCTGTGAATACAGGCCGGTCATGGGGGTGGGACCTCAGTCCTTGTGGTTACCTTCTTCAGTTTGTTGCTCTGTGACCAGACTACTGAAGAAAGGGTATAGGAGGAGATCTGGTGGGAAGGAGGGTTTCTGGTGGGGATGCGCATCTACACATTTTTTTTGTAGGGGCGCAGAGGGAATCAAGTGGGGGAGGACGCACGAGATCTCCGAAACTATTTGACCGATTAAGCTCAAATTTGTCAAGTAGATAGTTTGTGGTGAGGAGTAGACGTGAACTATGAATTTTGCGATATGGCCGAATTGACGGTGATTGAAAGATTATAAATTGTATGTGTGAGTTACACGAAATGTTTAGGTAGGCAATATTTAAAAAAATACCGTACTGTATTGTATTGTTTGTGCATTCGACGTGCATGGATTAAGGGACACCCGAAGAGAATTTCATGATGTTTAATGTCACATTGGGGAATTTTATTAAGCGTTCATTGATATTAATTAAATTCGTAAGCAGAATGCAAGAGATTTAATTAGGTTTATCATATCGGACAACGGCCTGTATTATTTAAAATTTCATGAAGTGAATAAGTAGGTACGATATAATCATAAAAGGGAAAATACTCGGATCAGTTGACGACACGGTTACGGCTGACGATACGAGACAGTACTCAGGAGCATTTTCATAAGTCTTTGAGTCTGTCAAATACTTCCGCTCTTTGCATGTTAGAAAATGGAGCAAGAAGCCCAAATATATGTATTTTATGACGACATCATAGCGTCGTATTAGTAATGGAGGTACTGAGAGTTATCTTTGTTCCTCTATAAAAAAAATATGTAAAGACAAACAAGTCGTTATTGGATGAGTCGTTATTTGGTAGCGACTCGCTCCGTGCCCAAATTCGCTCACACTAGAGCCACACACTTATGATGTGTGAATTTAAGCCGGGACTCTGGAGCGCGCTCGTGGAGTAGCGTAATGAAGTATGCTTAAAATTAACTTACGTGGAACGTGGGTACGCCGATATGGTTAAAATTTCCATTAAATTTATTCGATGAAAATTTATGAGACGAAAGCTTCTAGAAGAAAGAGCATAACTTCAGCCCGGGACGTTTTTCATGTACAATGAGTAACAAAGAAAAGGATCTGAATTTTTATTGAATTCTTATAGGTTTGATCTCATAATACAAGAAGGCCAAACTGCATCTCAAGCTCTGCTTGACACCTCGAAATCGGGAAATAAGTACTTACAAAATTGGGTTGGTTATTAACTAAACCTTACGGAAAAAATAAGGTCTTACGACATAACAATACCACTACGACAATTTAAATAAAATCGTGTATTTACTGTCTATCATATTATTATACGAACGTGCAGCGAATGATTTTCCAGTATTAAATGAAATAATAAAACAAATAACACGAGTCAGATCTTTGGATACCAGAGACCAACAATGTACCAGTTATTTGTAACAATAATTATGTAAAAATAACAATAATTTAAGTTTGCATTGTAATAAATTTATTTGGCAAATAAACTTTATTATTATTAAATGAGTGAAAGCCTAGTGGTTAAGCATCTCGTCCTATGCTGGGTCAAGGTTCAAATCCCGGCACGCACCTCTATTTCTTGTAATATCATCTATTCATAATTATCGAAATTATGTGCGTATTATAAATTAATTATCGTGAAATATCGTGAGGAAACCTGCATGCCTTAGATTCTCCATAATGATCTCAAAGGCATGTGAAGTCCGCCAATCCGCACTTGGCCAGCGTGGCGGACTATGGCCAAAACCGTAAAGACCCGTGCAGTGGATAAAATAGCTTGATGATATATTATTATTAATCACAATAAGTCTAAGATCTGTGAAAACGGAAGTAACAATGGAAGCTTGGAAAGCCTAACGTAGCTTTCAGCGGCTGATTGTTTTTTACAGTGGCACGAGAATGCTATTGTTTACGGCACTAGTATTTCTGTACAGCGCTGAATGGTAGCGTGCTTCTGTAGCGGAAAGTCTATTTTTGTTCAAAGCACCCTCATAATGTACATTATTGTATCTTTGTGTCTGCGGCGTCGTAATCGGCGAACGACAAGTAATCAGCGTCTTGCATCGAGTGTCTGCTTTTTCCTTATATTAGTTCCACAGAAAGCTTCTAAACGATTATTATGAAACGCGGAAGTAAAAGTATGGGTAGCTTACTACAGTACCTATACTTGGTTACCGTATTGAAAGTAAAGTGAAGCGAAAGTGAAGGACGTATGTTTCATCGTAAGGTATGCACATAGACGTACTATCGTACTTCATGAATGTCATAAAATAAATATCTATTCATTGGGGTTTACGTATAGGTTATAGCCAAGTTGTTGAGAATCTTAAACTATCGTTCCGGTGGGTCGGGGTTCGGATCCTAGAACGCACCTCTAATTATTTCTCAATTATGTGGGTATTATACAAAAAATGTCATCACTCGCTTTAATGATGAAGAAAACCACCGTGAGGAAACCTGGTATGCTTGACAGTCCTTAATGTTCTCAAAGGCATGAGGAGACTGCATTTGGGCCGCTTGGCGGACCATAGTCTAAAGCTTCCTTTCTGGGAGACCGGTGCCATTAGTGGGACAATAATAGGTTGATGACGATACAATTTGAAAAATTTTTGAGTATCTTCAACAATGATTCACCTCAAAACAAGATCACTCAAACGAACACGACAAAAATATGCATCTACCGTCTACCATAATAATGAACGTGCACAAAATACTTTCCCATTGTATTTAACAATGACAATACATCCAAGATCTGTTAAAACGGGTACCTACGTAAATGAGATGATGGAAGCTTTGGAAGTCTAACGTAGCTTTCAGCGGCTGATTGTTTTTTACAATGGCACGAGAATGCTATTGTCTACGGCGCTAGTACTTCTGTTCAGCGCTAAAAAGTAACATGTTTCTGTAGCGGAATGTTTTGAGCTGAAACAATGTACATAGTGAGTTTTCTTTGTGTTACAGTTGCGAACGAGCGTGCAGGCCAACCGATGTTCTTGGTCATTGCAGATCATCCCACTGTTTTACCGCAAAGTGATAATTAGTTATGAATCAAATAAAATATCCTTTATCGCATACAAATACCGAAATAAAATTTTTATTACGCTTTTCATCTATATTTAAGTAGGTATGATCTCTTCTTAACTTGATATAGACTGACTGACTAACCCTATTTTGTTACTAATAGCTATATTGATAAATCATATATATTCCTATATGAGCCATAAGGTCTAAGCGCAATAATCTTTGCAAGATTTTTATCCGTAACAAAAAAAATCCATTAAATAAAACATTCATTAGTTACAGTTGAGTCACGAGTTACTCTAGTAGGGTAGTAACTTACTTATTCATGACAACAATGAGTCATAAAACCACCCCTGCGTATGGTCTAGACGATTAGGGGGTACTTTAAATATTTAGCGAAAAGATATTAAGTATAAGAGGTATGCAGATATCAGGGGGCAACCGCCCCGATACCGATTTCTCATGCGCACTCCAGGGCACGCGATGACACCACACAAGTCGCCTCTCAGGTTTACGGTTAATTACATACCTGTAAGAACATTATAGAGAACTCTCCGATACGATTCCTAATGATATTTTCTTTCACCGTTAAATACAAGCACCGCTAATTTTCTAATTTATATTGCTTGCTATAGAATAACAGAATCAAAGCATGCTCACACTGCTGCTTCGCGGTAGAAATAGCTGCAGCGGTGGTACCGCCCCAGACGAGCCTTCGACACTCTGCCACTGACACAACTCTGCTATTCTACCATCATTGTGTCAAAAAAACGTATACAACTATGTAATTTTAAAATTCGTATTCCACGTGTACTTCAACCATATTTATGGAGTAGGTAGTAATACAGAGGAGGAAGGGTGGCTAGTAATTAAGTAATGCATTGAATTTTTAATTTTTGCTGAGTCACCGTCGTGTTACTAATGTCACATGCTTGTCAATGTCAAGCTTCAATTTGAATCACTTTTTTTATTATTTCACTACATGCAATGATTTTCAAGTGTAATGTACCTAGTTGTTTCGATTTACGAGTCTCCCTGACCCAGACCATTATTTACAACAATAACAAATAAGGCAAAGTATTCTATTGACATTTAATATAGAAATTCTCATGTTTAAATGTTAAACTTGAAACTCTAAATTACACTGTGTAGATTTTACATCAATACTTAACGTACAAAGACACGTGATATTAATCATGAAAAGAAATATCTCTTGGAGCGTGAACCTTTTTACGTAGTTTTTTTTTTTTAATTAAATGAGTAGCAAACGAGCATGCACGTGTCCTGGTGTTAAATAGTCACTGCAGTACAGAACACCAACATACAACCTCAAATAAGACTGAAGTCCTATGTGAGTTTGTACGTGGATGCGTTGACGCCTGAGAACCACGTTGGTATGCCCCCTGTGCAGTATAATAGCCTGCGTACCTAAAAATTCAAGTTATTAATACTGGAAAATCAAATTAGAGTGAGTCACAGAAGCTAATACCAGTGAACCATTCGGCGCCCCGTCCACTGATCGATATCGGCGTCTAGACAAATAAACAAGCGACACGTCACCACTACCCTCGGCCCTGTGTTACGCCCTCAGCCCTTTGTACCTAACTACACTCTTAGGAATTATACACGGAGGTACCTAGACTTTTAAGAACGATTCGTTTAGGTTTTAGCTCGATTTCAAAAGATATAATTTAATACTATAGGTTGTCATATGGTAGTGTCCGCCAATCCGCATATGGCCAGCGTGGTGGACTATAGCCTAAATGCTCTTTTTTCTGAGAGGAGACACGTGCCCAGCAGTGGGGCAATTATGGGTTGATGATGATGGGTTATCAAGGTCATAGTTTCTAAATGGCGATTATCCCAATTTTTCAACAAACATCCGATTTTCAACTATCAAACCACATCTCGTTTGAAAAATCAAATATAAAGTTCGCCGCAGAGAGTAATTCTTCAAAACATGTTGATATGTTTTTATGCTGAAGCGTATATAGCATTGCGACTTATGTTTCATAGACGATCTATATACTTAAAAATCATCGTGCGTGAAAAATTTCAAATGCGGAGCCCGAAAGCTTGGGGAGGCTTTGTGGATGACCAGTCTGATTTGGTCTCGTAAGTCTACGAATGCGCATTAGAGCTGGAGTTGAATTTACTCTAGTTCCTAATCTCTAATGTATTAATAATTTCAGAAATCTGAAGCGTGTGCCACTGCTTCAAACCCCGGTCTTCCAGAATGAGTGGCTGAAATCTTAACCACAAGACTATCACTGCAGAGTCTATGTCACTGCTCAACAGCTTATCGTCTTATTAACCGGCTATTGAGCTACTTTTAGTTAAATCTTGTGTACGTCTTACATTTGTAATTAATAGTTGTTGTTACGGTTCATTGCACTGCAACACAAGTTATCTCAAATTACAGCAGGTTAGTATTATCACACACAATCACGCAAGCATATACAGTACAGTACATAACAGAAGTGACTAAGGATTTTCAGAAGGTAGGTACGTTTGTTCTATTGGAGAAGCAGTATTCTACCAATTAATGCTAGGTTAACTACATTTGATGGTGGTAGAATCTTATGTAAAAGGCTCGCCTGCGGCGGCACCTCCGTAGTACCTATTTCTGAGAACTGCTGTGTTTCGGTTTAAACTGTGTGGTTAGGCAGAAGACACTGGACAAGAGACATTCCAACTTAGTCCTCATAAGTAGCAACGCATCCACATACGACCTCAGATAGGACTTTCGTCCAAGTTGAGGTTTGATGTGGATGTCAATACTCAATACAGTGTCACTGATGTTTTTTAGTCATAAGCGTCTTTTAAATGACTGCCTATCAAATACATATTTATCACTTTCTCCAACAGTGCATACAACGTAAGGAGACCTTAAGCTCATCTATCTATCCGTATCGAAGCGTATCATTCCATTCCACATACTAAAAATTTTCTTCCAAAAAATCTGCCATCATTACATTACCCTGAAAATAAACAAGTGTAACAAAACGACAGTACTATATCTTAATGTACCGACAACAAACCCACGTCGCCCGCTCGTCAAGTTAATCAGTGGCGTTTACAAATGTTAGCGGACGGCTAATCATTCTGCTCAACTGCTGCTCGTTAAATAAACGATCTATTGTCTTCTACCACCGTTTGTTTGTTACGGGGGAAGTTTACAAAAAAACCACCGATCTCATCGAAGGAGAGATTAGGGTACGTAGCGTTATATCCATCAATCATCCAATCATCATCATCATAGGTAATCACACAGTGCATTTAGGGATACTCTGAGATCTTCGAAAAACGCACCAGTGTCGCCCTCATAGACATATCATCATCAAAAAGAATTCTCTGTCACAACCTCGATATCACAGGTCAGATAAGAAGGCTGAAAAGAACTAAACCGCCAGCTAGTGCAGTGACTAGTGAAGTGCTTTTAAAACTAATTGTTAATATAAAGTGACAAAATTTAGAAACTGCATAGTTATACATAGAGTACTGATGCATAATTTGCTAATTTTTCATCTTACTGCCCGGCTGGCTAAGGCTAGCCAGAAGTGGGGGCCTGTTCCTCTCGATCTCCACTCCGTCAGGTCAGGTCCATAATGTCGCTACTCACCCACTCACTATTATTATTATGTTAAAAGCCTGCCAACGCACTACCATACAACTGGGTAATATCAATTACTGCACGACGGCAATGTTAAATTAATAGCTGTTATTTGTAACACAGATATCTATTTGTTTGTGGTACAGTTTGGCGACACAGAACGATCTATTCCGCGATTGAACTGGCTTTAGTAGGCTTTGGCGGGCTTTAGCGATATGAATGCAACAGATTTTTGGCAAATTATTTAGTTAGTGGGCCAATCGATAAATTAGTTTTAGTAAGTTTGTGTAAAATTACCCCTAAAAACTACTATTACTAACAAATACATAACGGAAAGGGACAGTATTAAATCCTACTAATCGTACATCGTAATATTGAAAGATAAATTATTTGTAAATATGGACATTTGTTACCGATTCGCGTGTTAATCGTTGAACGGATTTAGAAAAAAATTGACTCAAAATTCTGTTCTGGATTAACACATGGCATTTTATGGGACAATAGTTTAACTTTTATCTTATAACACTTTTATATTAAAACACTTCTTAGCTTATCAATGGTGGCACTGAAAGGTTATCCCACTGATATAAATGTAAAGTTTTTAGAAAATTTTGCCCCTTCCAGAAGCTTGTTTTTCAAACGTAAATATTTCTCAAGATATTTGTTTTTTTTTACTCTATCATCTGTTTACCGCTGAACGGGAAAAACTTGTTACGCAGACAAACCATGTAAAAAAATACCATGTTAAATCACAGGGTATTTTTTTATACCCGCAATACCCTCCAGTGGGAATCTGTAAGTGTATCTTATAAGTTTTTGAAGTTTGTTAATCCACTACGGATTTTTTTTTAAAGAATAGCAAACGTGCATGCTCCTTGTGTTAAGTGGTCACTGCAGCCCACGGACATCTACATCAAACCTCAACTAGGACGAAAGTCCTATCTGAGGTCGTATGTGGATGCGTTGCTACTCATGAGGACTAAGTTG
>DWKW01002038.1:0-11590 GCA_018250115.1 Doberes anticus
TTTGACGAAATTGAAAAAAAATTACTTATCCTAATTAACTGTAATGTTGTTGTAATCCATATTGTGAATTTTTGTTTGATATTATAATTTTATTTTTATGACATTTTGAATATTTTTTTATTAATTAATTTTGTATAATTGTATTCAATATTTAAAGTGTAAAAAAAATAAGTAATGCAAGATGTGATTGCCTATATTTGTAAGAACAGTTAATAATGTATCCGACTACTTACTGTTTTTTATGACCGTAAACACTGTTTCTTGTGTTGGTAATCCAATAAATAAAATAAAAAATATTCAGTTTTCATGACGCCTGACACATCTATCGCGCAATCCGCACCGCATGTAAAAAATTCAGAGTCGGATCAGCATTATTTTGAAATGTAAAAAAACATACTTGTATATACGCACAGATATACAAAGTACCCAAGTATACTTTTTTCTTTTTTTTTAATTGTAAAAGAGTAGCAAACGAGCATACAGGTCTACCTCCAACCTTAAATAGAACGGAAGTCCTTTCCTACTCTTGACGACTAACTTGGAATACCTCCCGTCCAGAATATTCTGCCTAACCGCACCCTTCAAAACCGAAACACAGCAGTGCTCACACTGCTGCTGAACGACAGAAATAGGTCCTTGGTGGTGCCGTGGTGGTGGTGTGAAACGTCATTTATATAAATAACACTCTTTGTGTGGATCTTTCAATTAGTCGCCTATCAGCACAGTAACTGTACTAGCTATACACACGCAAACGGCGAACAAACTCCACTTGTGCAAATACGCGTCGACGTCGGTAATTAAATTAAATTTGCATCAAGTGTTCTGTCGACGTCCACCCTCGCTGCGATATACATACATATATTTTAACTTAATCATTGTGAAGTTAGTGTAAAGTAACAGTTTCTGAGGCTTTTTTTCAAATGGCCGAAAGATTTTTCACGTTTGCTATTCCATTAAAAAAAAAACATGCGCCGTCATATACTCGGACGTCAATTATGCTGGTAAGTTATTTACTACCCATAGGCGGCGACAACGTCGCAGACGGAAGTCTAGCATCGCGTATGCTGAGTCACAGAGGATCATATACAAAACTAACGAGGAAAACATGTCTTAAAGACAAAAGATTGTCGGTTCTAATTAGCGACACCACAACTGTAGCAAAATTATCTACCTAATGAAGCGAAGCGACTGCAGAAAAGTATCTCTGAAAGTAAACGCGTAAATGATGACGTGAAACAAGATGCTGTAAATATTTCAGAAAATAAAAGTAGTCATGATCATTAACCCATTATCGTCCCACTGCTGGGCACGGGTCTTCTCTCAGAGATAAGATAGTTAGTAGTCAGGCATGCAGGTTTCCTCACAATGTTTTCCTTCACCGTTAAAGATAGTGATAATAATTAATTCATAATACGCACATAATTTCGAAATTTTTGAATAGATAATATTTCGAGAAACAGATGTGCGTGCCGGGATTTGAATCTTGACCCAACGTACCGGGGTCGAGATGCTTGACCACTAGCTATCACTCACTTTCCAATAAATAAAAATAGGTCCATTCCATGAATTACAACACTACATTTAGATCTTTTTTTTTTTCAATAAAACAATTGCAAAACACAGGGCTATATTCTCGGCCTATAATATAACCCTAGTTTTTTTAAATATTAATGGAATACCTCTTTTCCGGTGTCTTCAAAAAGAAACACAGCAATTCTCACACTGCTGCTTTACGGCAGAAATAGGTGCAACGGTGGTGCCACCGCAGGCTAGCCTTCGACATAAGACTCTACCAACATCAAACTTCTATCTGCGATCGTAATAATGGCAACGTATCATGCCACTTTTGATGACTAAGTTGGAATGCCTCCTGCCCTGTGTATTCTTCACACCCTTAAAATCGAAACAAAAAAGTGACCACACTGCTGCTTGCTGCAGAAAAATGTGTCCCGGTGGTGCCACCGCAGATGAGCCTTCGACATAAGACTACCACCACCGAATAACAAATCATAGAGTTTTAAGCAAAACGAAAATGAAAGAAGTTTTAAAGACAAAATTATTTGTAAAACTCCTTGGGTTTTTCACCCGCAAACAACCCGATCACAATGTTAAACAGAACAAAAATGTTTGCTTAGGACAGTCATGATAACATTTATAAACGTCTGAATTCCAGTTTGTTCTCCGAAAGACAAAGATAAATAGGAAACAGTTAGTAGAACCATTATCGTTATCCAAAAGGATTTAGCAATTAATTAACTTTAGAAATTAGTATGTGACTGACAACTGGAAGACTGAAACTAGTAACTGACTGACTTAACTGTTTTTTTTTAACAGAATAGCAAACGAACATGCAGGTCACCTGATGTTAAGTGGTTTCGGCAGCCCATGGACGTCCACATCTGAAGTTGTATGTGGATGGGTCGCTACTCCTGAGAACTAAGTTGTAATGTCTCCTGTCCAGTGTCTTCTGCGTAACCACACCTTTCACACCGAAACACAGCACACTTCACACAGAAATAGGTGTAGCGGTGGTGCCGCCACAGGCGAGCCTTCGACATGAGACTTTACCGCCATCTAAATTATGAAACGTATTCAACGATAATTTTAACTCTCGTCCCCCCGACGCATCTATTTGTGCCGTAAAGCAGCTGCGTCAGCACAGCTGTGTTTCGGTTTGAAGGGTGTAGTAGGCAGAATATACTGGACAGGTTCCATTCCAACTTAAACCTCGGAAGTAGCAACGCATCCACGTACGACCTCAAATAGGACTTCAGACCTATTTGCGGTTGGACGTGTATGTCCATGGACGCAGCGAACGCTTAGTCAGGTGGCTTGCGAGCTGGTTTGCTATTGTTTTAATATATAACAAACAACATATGTAGACGGAAGCCTTTACAAAGGTCAGAAACAGTGTCAGGTGTTGTGCAACCGCCTCGTGGGTTGGATTATTGCGGTAAACCACACGATTCTTACACTTAAAAGGCTTAAGGCTTAGTAGGAAGGTTAACGTAGTGGATTACATCCGCAGTAGTTATCGTCTTCTAGAAATACTTGTGAGATACGTTAAACATCTTCAGAGCCAAGATAGTACTCTTAAAAGAGATGTTTTTTTTTCTAATGTCACATGCTGTTGTCACTGTTGGTCTTTACAGCTTCACCGAGTTTTTTTTTCTGGAGAACCGCAAGGACTCACCAGACTTAAAGTGAGTGGTGAAGGGGTAGGAATGAGACAGCGTCGGGAATGAAAGTCGCGACCTGAATGTGCAACTCCGCCCCGAGAAGAAGAGGGCGCGAATGAGGTCCGCGCGAGAGGGCCGACCTGAGGGCGTCTCCTGCGAGAATCGTCCTCGGCTCAGGTCGACAAGGTGTAATTTACGATGATGGTCGGAAGAGTGGAAATGGAAGAGAGATGTGTGAGGGCCTTAAAGTACCACGATGTTAGTAGTTACAATATAATTTTAGTTTAGACTCGGCTCGGCTCCCATCTCGTCAGGTGGGATCGTAGTCAAACGCAAATTAGTCTCATTTACCGTCGTAAATGTGACCCGATATTTTAAGTAGGCCTCATTTAGTAGGTTATGACTACCCGTATGGCACCGTGGTCTACAGGCCGGTTAGTCGTTCGCAGAGCACGTTTCCGGGTGCTTGTGCTTCTGTCTGTGTGTGTCCATAACACCCACGACATTAAGTACTATTATACTTAATATGGGGATATACGTGTGAAGGGGTTTTTTAGTTTATCGCTTTTACAGGAACTAATGATCCTTCGTCTTTGTCTTTCACGTTTGTTTCCGTTACATCTATGTTATCTAAACTGTAAAAAAAATGTTTCAAAGTGTAAAAGGATACTAAATTTAAGTAGACTTAAATACTACCATAAGTTACAACATGATCGGCCTGTGCAAATAAGGTTCCTGGTCAAGACAGAAATTGTAAAGAAATAGAGATATGGCTTAACGTCTCTATAGTTCTCGTGTATAAAAAATTTAAAATTTATTTTAAATCTAATAAATCGAAACGAATTGTAGTTAGGCAAAAGTCACTGGAGATGAAAAAATTTAACTGGGTCCACTGAAGTTGCAAGCAACATACGACCACAGATAGGACTTCCGTCCTAGTTGAAGTTAGATGTGGATGTCCATGCGTTGCAGTGACCACTTAACATCAGGTGGCCTGCATGATAGTTTGCTATTCTGCTAACATAAAAAAAACTATTTACAAACCCAATACTAGTAGCCTGCTACAAAGTACAAATATTATGAAGTCTATCAGGCGGTCGGAAGTAAAAATAAAGCAGCGAGTTTGATGAAAGCCTTCTGCGAGAGAACAAAGAACTGCACGAAACAACGTCATATTGATGCAAATGTCTCTACCGGGAAATCTTTTCATACAACAACCACTGAAATTCGAAAGGATTTTTTTTTATTAAAGGAATAGCAAACGAGCGTGATGTCCACCATGGACATCCACATCCAACGTCAACTAGAGCCAAAGTTCTGCGGATGCGTTGCTACTTTGGAAGACTAAATTAGGAGCTTCCTGTTCAAAACAATGCTCACATTGCTGCTTTACGACAGAAATAAGGTGCCGTCGCAGGCGAGCCTTCAACATAAGACTCTGCCACCATCGCTTCTTTTAAATTACATTTGTCGTGGTGTAAACTCGCATTAAAATGACCAATCATTATGCTCTGAGAATTATCATTCTATGGGCATTATCTATCAGAGCCGATGCACCCTACATGAAAAAAACTTGACATTTTCATTAAAAATATGTTACGGTGAAATAAACATTTCGATTCATTTTTCTTTATGCATGTACATTTTTCAAGGTATTGACAAAACTGTACTAGTTTTCCGTAGTTAAAATATGGTGGAACAGCTTATAACTCGATTGTAATCAATCGGGCGAGCAGATGTTCGCGTCATTCAAGTAACGACTACCATAACGCGATTAATTGTTGTTCGTTCGGTTTTAATTTAGCGAGCATGTATGTTTTCCACATACAATTAACCGTCAATATAAGTTTCTAACATGAAAATTCTTACTATAAATAAAGATTTACTAACCACTCACAGTACCATCATGTGTATTTTCAATAAGGACAGCGTAAGTTAATCTACATAAAAGTGTTACAAGTCCTTATTACCGAAGCAAATTGAATGCTTTGAATGTCCCGCACATGTTACAATGCAAAACAAGTAGGGGATACAGGCTACAAAGCCACGGCCTAAATTTTATTATGGATGAGCCCTGCAGAGTGCATTCACCGAGGGGGAGATCGCGTGCGGCGCCAGGTTCGATAAACCATCGGTGTTATAGGGGAACCATTCATTTTACAAAACCGTAGACAATCCATCCATCAATCATTGTTTGAAGGACAACTGCTGGACACTGCTCCCCTACAATACCAGACCGGTAATTTTTCAATACAAAATATATATTAAAAGACTACTATTACAAGATTACATGAGATACACTTTTAAAGTAAAAATATACTGTTTTACATTTTCGAACAAAGTAAAAAATTAAAAAAAAAAAAATTATTAAAAACTCGTTAAAATATTCAAAAGTGCCATGTTTTAATAGACATTATGGGGACATTAATGGGATGTCAATAAGAGGATTTTCCAGAGAGTTTCAAACATATTCAGACTATTTACAACATCAAAAGGTTTTTTTATTGCTAAATAATTAAATTTTAATTGCAATCGTAAATTAAAATATACATCCATACAAATCAAATTGTATATCAAATTGTCATTGAAATGTATAATAATTCTCATAATTGCCACAATTTCATAAGTACATTAATTTGTAAATAAAGTAACAGTAATTTTATTACTTGTACTAGCTGTACTACACTAAAGTTTGACAGTGTTAGGAGCATATCGTGAAGTATACCGCTTTCCTTAATAAACTGGGTGTCTAATGCATAAAGAATGTTACAAAAAATGTTGGAATTTCTTGAGTGAGTATATAGATTTCTTTACTTAGGAGTATAATTTCGAAAAATTATTTTACTATTTACTGTGTCAAAGAGTACAGCAAGTTTCAAGTAATTTGACCAAAATTTATTGTATTTATGATGCTATTTCCCATACTAATTTTGCACCCACTTAGGGTTTGAATTTCAACAACAGAAATATGTTCTATATATTGTGCCAAAAAACAATAAATCCAATCAAATCAAGGATACGTTATAAATTGTATTGCAGGAGGTATTTCAATTTAGGGTTTTTCCTGTAGTCCAGCATATTCTATCTAACAAATCTACAACCATGGCCACCCTAACACAAAACCTGCCCTACCTCTATAGCTGATTTTTTTCTCGCTAATAGCCTGAACCCTATAATTGCACTAGTGCATTTTGCAATTATGATTTTTTAGGGCAGTGGTTTATGTTGAGGTAGGACTCTCCCCAAGATATTATGTTTCTCACTTCTCACCGTTTTCAGTATATAAGAGGGCGAATCTAGGTTTGATTTCAAGTGAAGTATGACAGTAAAACTTAGTTTACCTTTTAATAAAAAAGTAAATATTTACTCTGTTTTCACTTTGGAAAACAATTTGTCATACTACAAAAGTACTATTGTTTCTACAAAACATCTTTATGATAGGAATATGTGCAGAGGTGTCGCTCACCACGTTGGGCCTTGGGCAGCACAAAAGCACGTTACAATAACACAATCTATCCTGAAAGTGTTGTTTAACACAAATGTTGTTTTTATAGTTCAATCAATATTTCAATATCAATGTATCAACATAAGTTCTTTTGTGTCTTACAAGAGAACTTAACTAAATTCCATGGTGGTAGAGTCTTATGTCAAAGACTCGCCTGTGGCGGCACCACCACTACACCTATTTCTGCCGTAAAGCAGCAGTGTAAGAATTGCTGTGTTTCAGTTTGGAGGGTGTGGTTAGGCAGAGGACACCGGACAAGAAGCATTCCAACTTAGTCCTCATGAGTAGCAACACATCCACATACGACCTCAGATAGGAGTTTTGTCCTAGTTGAGGTTTTATGTGGATGTCCATGGGCTGCAGTGACCAATTAACATCAGGTGGCCTGCATGCATTGTTTGCTACTCTTTTAAGATAAAAAAAAAAAATTAAGACAATTAAAATCCAAGACCTACTAAATTCAGGCAAAACATGAATTTTCTCCTTTTTTGTTGGTATGAATTTTGAAATTATTGGTAAGAGTTGAAGAACTGAAAGAAGTATGTATAAACCATAGCCTTTGGTCTGGTGTGGTCTTTGGTCTCTGACTACTCTAATGATAGACAGGCATGACTTTATGTGTTAATTTTGATCAACAGACTATTGATCACTTTTCACTATGAGTTTACTACTCAAGAGGTTTCTGAGTTAAATTCCTAGTAAGGCAGAAATATTAAAAATGAATAGTCATGTTTACTTGAACACCTAGTGTTAAATTTATTTTGTCTTTAGCATGACATGGCAGTTTTCATCTTCAATATTTCGTCTTGTATTTATATTTATTCTTAATTATCATTTCTGTAATATTTTTTTTATCAATGCAACATTTTTACAAAAACCTAAATTTTATGCGTTTTTTTTTTTCATTAACTGCAATTGAAGAAAGAGTCGCAGGTAGTTATTTAACCGAAACAATATAGGTTTGTTTAAACACTTTAAACGCAATTTATAGACTATATTAAAACATTGGCCTTCGAACACGTAAATCAATAATTATAGTATGTAGTATATGCTCGTACCTCTTCTTTTTATGAAAATGCTGTAATCTAAATACTATAATTGAATATCTTAAGAAAAACTAAAGTTTGAGGATTAAGCGACCATATTCGTAGCCTGAAGTCTCATACGCTGAAAAATCAATAATACAGTGACGGACACAAAGATTTCTTCATTTATAAGACAAAACGTGCTGAATAAATTACTCACAAGCCTCTTAAAGCTGCCTCGAACTTCCGAAGCGCCGATAGTTCTTTCTTATTGGAATACAGCTGATTATAAAGGAATTATTTATTTATTTTCACCACAAACCACAACACAGTTAGCCCGTAAGCTGACTGACAATGACAATTGTATGTTTAAAAAGATCTGTCATTTGTGACGTTTTCACGCTCCGTTTTTCTGAAACTGCTATAGTTCTTCCTTTTTATGGATTTTTATCCCTTAAGGCCCCGTTACCATATAATTTTTTTTTTTTAAGATGGGCTTATGCCCACGTGTACATTAAATATAACGTCGTGAGCAACTGATGTATACCATTTTGTTGTCTCTATACCTTAACCCTTTATTTCTGTCAATCATGCAACTAAAAAGATTTTAAGAAAGAATATAGTTAAAAATTTTTAATACAACATTCCAGGCTGTTTTATAATTAAGGAAAATAAATACCTTTATTATAATCTGATTAAAGAATTTTCTTTCAATTTGGTGGCTTGAAACATAGTGATTTAAATTTTTAATACAAAATACACTACCCTTCATTAGTAATTGTAATAAAACAAGTTTTAAAGTGGACGCACTATATTTAAAAAAAGATACAGGCAATAATGTTTATTCTTTATTTTTTGATATTCAAATATATCATGTGCATACAACCACTATGTGACTGCTCTATGAAACTTTTAAAACTAATGGTTTAACCAAAAATGCTGAGATTAGTCTTCACAAGGAATGGTGAGAATTTACTTCAAGGCATTTTCATATCTTGCAGAAACATCCTTCCAGTTGGCTACATCAAATATGGCTTTCACATAGTCTGCCCTTACATTTTTGTATTGCAAGTAATAAGCATGTTCCCAAACATCAATACCAAAGAGTGGCACCAAACCTGAAAAATAATGTAACAAATATTTTTAAATGTATGTTTTATTGTTATTTTTATTAACTGTCACTTTTATGTGTGATGTAATGATTATTTTAAAATATTGTAATAAGGGACCTAATGTAAGGTGAGGCAATTAAATCATTAGCATGTTTGAATCAAAATGTATAACTGTCTATCCCTCAACTCAAATATTACTTACAAAAAATATTATGTTAAGAAATATACCTCTGATGCAAGTGTTACCACTGTATTGTTCTTAAATGATTATAATTCCTGATATACTACTAGAGGATTATTACCTGTGGTAGCTTGCAATGGGTCTTGGTTTTGGCATGTAGCAATCTGAAGTTTCTTCATCTGTTTGTTATAGCCAAGCCAGCCCCATCCAGAGCCCTGCACACCCACAGATGAGGATGCCAGTTGATTCTTCATGTTCTCCCATGAACCAAAATCCCTTAAAAGGATGCAATATTGATGGTTATTGAATTAAAAAATAATAGCAATTTAAATTATGAATATATATAATGGGGTCATCATATTAACCCAGTAAAAATTAAATTGTAGCTACCTTTAAGAAAAATTAAGGTATACCACCTTTTCAATTCATGAAAGTTTTTTTACGTAATAGGTGTAGCAAATAAGTATGCAGTCCACCTGTCCAATAATCTATCTAACAACAACTAAAACAGAAAGTGCTTGCACTGCTTTACAGCAGAAACAAGTGCAGCAGTGATGCTGCCTCAAAAATGCCTTCAAGACAAGGTTTGAGATAACCGTTGAAGCTTTGCAACTGTAACTACTTCTATAACATTGTGCATGCTTACTACAATGCTCTGGGTCTGGAAGAGATATAATAGAGCAGACTTGTCAAACTCAGTATATTAGTATCAAATAAGTTGTAGTTACTTTAAATCTAACCTCTATTATAATATAGATTCTTATCATATATAAATTCCATTATAATTATGTTTATATTTATAATATAATGATTATATATAATTCCATTCCAAATTTCTTACAAAAATATAAATTTAAATTCATTGAATTATTACATACAAAAATATCTGTTAAAAATTAATTATAACATATGAGTAATGTAAAATGTTACTACTCACTAGCATTGATACTAAAATAATAAATATGTCAGAGAAGTGTTAATCAATCAGTCATGAACATATCTAGATGTTACAAAGGAAAATGGAAAATTTGATAAATCTACTGCCACAGATTTAGTAATAGGGTAAATTCTATATTAAAAACAAATTATATACACAAATGTATAAAAAGATTTAAGCTATTATTATAATATCCACCATTTAAACTTGAATGAATATGGAAAAACTGTTTCATTGAAAAGATTAACATTTGCATGGATTGCTTTAAAGTATTATGAAATTATTATTACATCTCAATGGCCTTAGTAAGCTGGTCTGAAGGTTTCCCACCATTGGGGGAGAGGTTTTGCCAAAATATTGTGTGGTTGATGTGACCACCCCCATTGAATTTGAGGGCTGGAGCAAGGTTGATAATTGTGTTGATGTCACCTGAAGATCATACATAAAAATTTAAACAAGACATGATCAATACAAGTATTAAAATGTATAAATGAAAATGTGCATATTTTTTTTTAAATAATACTAATGTTATAACAAGAAGAAAAAATTATATTCAATTACATATGTACCTACACTAATAAGAATTGAGTTTGGCTGTATGAATGAAGATTTTTCTAAAATTACATAGACAATTCACATTAATAAAATATTTTTTCAACTAAGAATATCAAATTATCTGATAACAATCAAAAGCACATTACTAAGAACTATCATATTTACTTATATTTGGTATAATATAGATAAGTTAGATCATGGCTCACAATTACACAATACTCTATAATCTAAAAAATAAAATTAAACTGGATTGGAAAACTTTTGGTAATTTCACTTTACTGTTCTATAGCTTGTGAGAGAGCACAGGAGGGCTCTGTAGCACACGGGGTTAGGTTCAACCAGAATATAGCATGATTCACATTTCCACCTCCATTAAACTTGATAGTGCTAAGTAGTGCTAGCATTGTGTTTGTGTCTGCTGCTGTTAAAACAAATAATAGGATAATCTGATGAATCCATTATTGTCACACTACTGGGAACAGGGTTCTCTCCAAGATGTGAGGGTTTAGGCTAGGTTTAGTAGTAGTATGCTGGCCAAGTGCAGATTGGCTGACTTCACATGCCTTTGAGAACATTATCGACAACTTTCAAGGTATGCAGGTTTCCTCTCAATACTTTCCTTCACCATAAAAGTGAGTGATAATTAATTTCTAATTGGAAACATTACTACTGAATATCAATTATCCAAATCTCAAAGTTTAGTCAGATTTTTAATAGGAATTTTACACAGGACATCAAAATTCACGATATTGTTTCTATGAACCACTGAAAAGACGACTGGCTGGCTAGCCAGCTTAATTCTCATAATAAAATTAATTGAAACAATGTTTCCATGTGCTATTCAATCATACATTTTCTTTTCTATTACAATCTTTCACCACTCTATGTGCCTTTGAAATTTACTTAGTATTTTGCATGTTAAAAGACTGCATGATAAAATTAAAGATCTTGTCCAAATACAAATGTAACCTTTAGCCTGTGCTTGTGCGAGCTTCTCCTCAGCGGCGTTCAGATTGTTGACGTACGTAGCATGGTGCTTGCTGTGGTGCAGGCTCATGATCTCACGGCTGATCACCGGCTCCATGGCGCTACCCTC
>DWKW01002039.1:0-11589 GCA_018250115.1 Doberes anticus
GATCACGCAGGCCACCTGATGTTAAGTGGTCACTGCAGCCCATGGACATCCACATCAAACCTCAACTAGGACGTATCTCTATTTGAGGTCGTATGTGGAGGCGTTGCTACTCCTGAGGACAAAGTTGGAATACCTCCTGTCCAGTGTTTTCTGCCTAACCACACCCTTCAAACTGAAACACAGCAGTTCTCACACTGCTGCTTTACGGGAGTAATAGGTGCGGCGATGGTGCCGCCGCAGGCGAGCCTTCAACATAAGATTCTACCACAAGATTCTAGCATCATCTATCTGGGTTTGTCTATCTGATGTGTAGTTTAGTAGCTACATTTTTGTATTCTCAGTATTTTGTTAATGACTGCAACGATCATTACTGTTTCATTGCTGGAAGCGGATCTCATGTAATAGAGGTTTAAGTTTTAGTTCACTATGCTGGCCAAGTATGAATTGGCGGACTGTACAGGCTTTTAAAAATTTAATGCAGGACTCACAGTTATAGTTTTCCTCAATGGTTTCCTTCATCGGTAAATCAAGAGATAATCAGTTTCTAATACGTATATAACTAAGAAACACTAAAAGGGCTGGACTTTGAACCTCGATTTTCAGGTCTTATTACAGACTGCTTCTTATTACACATATATTATGCACAAAATTATATTAGATGTCATACCTAATGATATAACGGCCGGAAGCTACCGTCACCACCGCGAACGAGTGAACGAAAGAAATTAACTGTACGTATATTTAGCTTAAACAAAGCTATTAACGTTGGTTATTAACCTGATAAGTAGTATTTGAAATTAAATATCGCAATATTTTCGCACTTAACAAACGATTTTTTTTTATTCTACCGGAAATGCAAAAGAGCATGCAGGCTACTTAATGTTAAATAGTCACTGCAGCCCGTAGACATCCCCATAAAACCTTAATTAGAACGGAACTCCTATCTGAGGTTGGATGTGTATGCGTTGCTACTCCAGAGGACTAACTTGAAATGCCTCCCATCCAGTGCCTTCTGGCTCAATTAACGTATTGAACACGGTAACGGACACAAACATATTGGATTGCAACTTAGTCGTGTATGCCATATCATTACGCAAAGAGAAAATCACAAACACCGGAAACAGACGTCTAAATTCACAATTTATATTTCTGTTCCACTGAGATTCGACTTCAGCACCTTCGAAATGGCAAACCGGTACGACAATTCTTGTGTACTGTTCATACATCCATGTCTGAAGTCTCTAGCAGTTTTTATAATTAAAGAATTAGCAAACGAACATGCAGCCCACCGAACATTAAATGGTCTTTGCAAAAATCCTATCTGAAATTGTTCGATGCGTTGCTACTACTGAGGGCTAAGTTTAAACGCCTTCTGTTACTCCGGTTTTAAAATATAGTATTCTTAACTTTCGAAATGAAAACAGCAGTAGGTACCTAGTAAAGCTGTTGCTTCATGCTGCAGAATAGATCCTATGGTGGTACTGCCGCAGGAGAGCGTTCGACATGAGCTTGACGTGACACATCGAGTACGCCTCGAACGACAACAGTCATTTTATAACTTTTTACCAGTCGTTTTAAAATTTTCTCTCGCTGCACAATTACGCAAGCAGTTGGACCAGTACTTTATTGGGCGGGCCTATCATGAATAATTGTAAAGCAACAACATTGTTTAGTTTAATCAAGACCCCGATTGCCTCTAGTAACCTCGTCTGAATAAACTTCAGCGGCAATTCAATTTATGCCGGGATAATAACAATAACAGTTTCCGGTAATTATGTTTGTATTACGAACTCCGACTCCAATCTTAAGCTAATTTTCCGATCTATGATTGCGTGAAACGCATTTCGTTTCAGTTTGCCTCTGTTACGTGAATTCAATATGCTATGATGTGTCAATGTTAAATTCGTTATCGCATTATTTGTACCTAGTAAATTTGTATAATAATGAACGACAATGATAATAATTTAATTAGGAAAGTGTTAGTGTAGTAACAGTGGTTACCCAGAAATATAACGAATAAAAAATAATTCGTGATTTGAATACAAAATATTTTTTACGAATGTACGAAAAGTAGTTTATATCGAATACGTTTTTTATGTGATATTATGGCTCTCAAATGGCAGATGGAATGGGAGTTTCAGGCAAAAATAAAAAAAAATATGAACTTGAGACATAAATAAAACTTGGTTAGAATTTATTACAGCACAAATCTTTAATTCCTTATAGCAAGATAACGGATAGAATTTTTCCCTCTGTGGCTCCCAAGATAAATGAGGAGCTTTATTCATTGTTTGTGAGATCATATTATCTCAGACCATTTGCCGTTTCTGGCTTACTTGCTTGAAGCTTGCAAGTCGTTATGATCTGTTTCATCCCACAAATGTATTACTTACATAGATGATAAAGTGTATGGAGAAACATAAAAAAAAATCATGCATTCTTGGCACTGTTGTGTTGTTGACTTACGTAACATATACAATATAGCTATGTAATAAAATACGTCCTTTTTATGTTTGTTCAGAGATAGCTTAGTTGTTAGTTGTTCTCGACAAACTGTCCCCGTCGTACGGGTTCCAATATCGGCACTCACCTCAATAGAGAATAGAAATATGATCAATAGAAATATCTCGAAATATTATCTATTCACTATTGTCTAAATTACGTATTATAAAGTAATTAGTAATTAATTAAATTAGTAAAACAGTATATAAAATTTTACTAATTTAATTTTATAGTATAGTAATTAGTAACGGTGAAGGAAAACATCGTGAGGAAATCTGCATGCCTGAGAGACATCTATAATGTTCTCAAAGGCATGTGAAGTCCGCCAACCCGCACTGGGCCAGCGTGGTGGGCTTTGGCCTAAATTATCTCATGTCTGAGATAAGACCCGTGTCCAACATCTGCTGCTCCTGTTTTTACCGTAAAGCAGAAGCGTGAGCACTCCTGTGTTTCGGGGTGTGGTTAGACAGAAGACACTGGAATGGAGGCATTCTTAGTCTTCAGGAGTATCAACGCATCCTTGTTAGACCTCAGATAGAACTTCAGTGACTGATATGAGCTTCAGTGATAGGTGCCCCGCAGGCTCATTTACTATTCTGTTGATATAACAAAAACTGTAAATAAGACTAATGTAATTAATGCGTCTAATTTAGAACCAATATAAAGAATCGTAAAAGTTTTATAGAAGATAACCACCAAAGTGTTATATCATTAACATAATAATAATAACCCAGATATTCAATTATTACATTTTTATATTACAACTTAACATCATAGGATCTTAAGTTATACTCTAATGTCTCTATTATCTAAATGAGTAATTCATGCAAACTTCTAGTCACTACAACTCGTGGTACATTAGATGAGCTTACAGTTAATTAAACTCAACATAATTATATCCATGAACTACTGGTAAGTTAACTTGATAATCTCTTAACGTATTCATATATTCTAAACAATACAGCAGTTGTCAGTAACTTACGAACTACTCAATTCTTACATTTGAAAGGTCCTGACATGCATGTTAAAAGGTTCTTAATAATGATTTTGTTTTTTTTTATAGTTGTAGGTATTAAAATATTTGTACGCCCATGGCGGCAGAATAAGCGCACTATCCTAATTTTAAGATCCAAGTATGTATGTATGTACCTTATTCAACAAATAAATAAATGATTATGAAATTGCAATTTTTATGCTGTATAGTTATGTATGGATCAAATATCTTTTTTTGTTCCGTTTCTAAAGATCTTTATAAAAAGATACATCTACACACTCGACGATCTTTCCTTATTAGCGCATGCACACGATTTTTCGTTGTTTTTTTTCACTTGCCTTGCACTCTTCAAACAAGAGGTTTTTGTTTAAGGTAGGTTCAAGCTGTCCAGAATCTGTAGTGCCCACTTACGATACTGCATGCTTTTATGACGAAAAAATAATAAAAAGGTGTCCTGTATTGTTCTTTAATGAGGACTGCGTTTTGATAACATTACACGGTTACAGGAACGTGTGTAGTCGATACAGATTTTGTGGGAAGTTCATCATAACTTTGGAACTGACAATTAATTATAATATACGAATGTGCTGAAAAAGGGAAAGTTGGTAGATCTCTAGGTAGGTACTTCTTATATCATCAATACAATAAATCATCGTCATCACCATCATCAGCCCATTATTGTACCAATGCTGCGCTCGAGTTTCCTCTCAGAGATGATGATGATTTGGGCCGTAGTGCACCACGCTGGCGAAATGTAGAGCGTCGGATTTCACAACGTCTTTTGAGAACCGTATGGAGTTCGTTCAGTTAAACTTTTAAAGCTTTTATCCTTTAATAATTATATATCAGATTTCGGCGTTTCGATTTTTTAATGGTCGATTACTATCGAAGGTTTAAATATTTTTTTCTAGATATAAACGAGAAAAATAAAATAAAAAAGACAAACTACAAAGACTTCAATCAAATTATTTATCTATTTCTTATTTCTGTATTCTATTCTTTCTTTATTTCATTATTTCTTTCTTTATTCTATTTTTACTTCCTACACTTATTACGAGTCCCTGTGTCGTGGGTGTCATGGACATAAATAGAAACAAGCACACAAACACCCAGATCATTAAAAGACGCCAATCATTAAAATATCAAACCAACTGGCAATCGAACCCAGGATCCAGTGGACGGCAGACTGTTATATTGACCACGGCGCCACACGGGTCGTCAAATGCAAGTACTTATAAACATGGAGACACATGAAGTTTATTTATATTTTTTATCATTACAACGTCTGGCAATAATAACTCTACATACTTATTATCATTTTTGCTTCTAACGAGCAATAGCCCGCGGCTTCGCTCCTATGAATTTGACAAAGAAGATAAACAAAGGGGAAAACAGACGTAGATGAAGACTGAAATGTTTTGTTCAAATAAAATAATTCTTAACATTTTCGCAAGTTCGTAATTACTACTTTGTTAGTTATTAAAGCTAATTAATATTTACGAGATATGAAATGAGTTTAATAAGTTCATTCCCATGATCTCGAGACTACTTGTTTTATTTTCTATCTACCGTTCCGGTGAATCGGGGTTGAAATATTGATAGAATAGCAAACGAACATGCAGGCCACTTGATGTTGGGTGATGTGGATGCGTTACTACTCCTTAAGACTAAGTTGGAGTGTCGGTTTAACTCGTGTCTGGTATATACTGATATTCATTAAACCATAATTGCCAGAGATCTTTAGAAGGCCTTCTAAGAATTAGCTTGAAAATCTAAAACACAACTGCGGAAAATTTTGCTTCGTCTCCTAGTTTAGTTAATTTCCAGGAGACATATTATTAATATTTAAAAAATGTTTCCTACAGCCGTCGAATAATGAAAATGAATCGATGGATATTTTACCTATTTTTTTTTTCAAAATCGGTACACAAGATGTGAAGCATTCCACTATAGCGAGAGTGGAACATCTGTATATACTTACTAAACATAAATACTTCATCGTCATCATCACAACATAGACTCATTATTGTATCACTCTTGGACACGAGTCTCCTCTCACAGATAATTAGATTAAGGCCAGACTTCTCCACGCTGGCCAAGTGCGAAATGGCGGATATTCATACATAGGGTATCCGAGTCATTACTCATCTGTTACTTCGCCGTAGTGGGGGAAAAATGTTAGCCCCTTAAGCTGTACCAATTCGCACTACAGGAGCGTGTTGATATCTGTTATACTCGTGTTTGTCTGATCCTCGCTCAGCGATGAAATAGAGAACTGCTAGCATTGAAGGTGGGGCTGAATAAGATAGCTTGAATTTATAGTTACTGAATGCATTTATTGCTGAGGGCATAATTACAACTTACTTGGGATAAAACTAACGATCTCCTTTAAGTTAGGCAGTTAGAAGCATCTTGAGGACAAATCCGAAACTAATTACAAACCTAAACACTGCAACGTAGGTACGTTGCTAACTTTAACACTTTATACGTTCTTACTTTTCCCAAGTGAGTCCTTTTAGTTTGTGACCAAACTAACGATTTAATAAACAAATTGTAACTATCTTAGTTTAGGATGTCGCTATAATCTTCTCTTATAATGGGCTTCTTCATATTATTAATTTATTTAAAAGTGTTGTAAACGAGCTTCCACTGTACTTTTTGTTAAGTCATAACAGCTCATAGATTTATTTATTTTTTAACTAACGAGCATGTGGCGCGCATGCTGATTTTAAGTGAATACTGCAGCTCATGGATATCCGCATCAAGACTCAATTACGATGGAAGTCCTGTCTGAGGTTACACGCGGATGCGTTGCTACTACTGAGGTCTAAGTCGGAATGCGTTCAATCCAGCATCTTCTGCCTAACTATACCCTTCAAACCAAAATACAACAGTTCTCATGCTATTTTACGACAGAAATAGCTGCGGTGGTGCCGCTGCAGGCAAGCGTTTGACATTAGCAATGGCTGGCTCGGCGATGAGTGGCGACCGAAGTCTACTACCAAAAGCGGAGTGAAATCATTGAGGGACCGTTGTTCCCACGAGTGAAGTAGCGTAGGATACAGCTGCGAACCCATTGGTGCAACTCACTGCTGAGAACGGATCTTATTCCACGATTGTTGCAAGGGGAGTCCTGAAGTGGATTGAGATACGCATGGATTATTGGATGGGTTAAGGCTCAACTTGAAAACGTAAAACTTGGAAATAAAGGAGCCCACTCTTGCATAACAATATTTATCTACAACACGTATAAGTAGATATAGACATACGAAACACTAATTACACGAACATCTGTATTACGAAGCGTTCACGATACGGGCATTAGAGGGGCCCATTGTCTGAAGTAGACTGTCGCGCATCAAGTGACGTGATCTGTGTTTTATTTTTTATTTTTACCACTCCTCCTTTGCCGTGTTTGCTAAAAACTACGGCTACAAGGTAATGACTTCATTAGAGTCATGAAAATTCATTTTAGCTCCATGCAAGTGTTGCCAGAGATGAGTAGGCAGGACGAGCAACTTAATTAAACGAGACTTTCCAGGTTTAAAATGTCGTTTGGTCCTGGCCTATTGTTATGGTTTGTCTCATTTATGTAGAATTACGAATGTTTGTGGGAAATAATTAAGGCTGTATGCAGCGCAGCTTATTGATGACGAAAAAACAATATTTTTGTATTTTATATTTTTGACAAATTCATGGGTAATGCCGGTAATAATGGGTCAAATAGATCTTTGTAAATATTATAAACAAAATTGAATTATGTTAGGTCTTTTGTTTATAGCAAACTTTCTTTATATGAAGATAGTTAAATATTTTGAAGATTTGAAAATAAAATGTACGATTACATTGCCAATTTACATGGTTTTAAAGAGACATTTTTTAACAACCCAAAATAACAAAAATTTTGACAACATAAATATCTACTTACGGAAATGTACAATTAACAGAAAATATACTGTTCGTTTTTCCGTGATCAAGAAATCTATGGAGCGCTACCTAAATCTCATTAGACTCTAAAGTGTGTTCTCTAAAAGTTGCCTAAAATATTCCCTTTCAGTGCCATTCCCCAAAAGGACGTTTGCTTTTTCAGTCCTCATTATCTTATCAAAAAATTACCTTCGACAAAGCCGAGCTAGCTAGCTACACTAATTTAATTCTCCTGGACTAAAAAGAGTGCTACTTGAAAATTCCTCTCTGTCTCTACGCGTCTTTGGTTAGAGTGAAAATCGACTGAAAAATATTCGAAGTATTGGCGTTGACATCAGAGATATAAGATCTTACAAGAATCCAACGTACTCTTATGTAGAGAGGTACTGGGATACACTACGAATCACATAGCCACCACCACCACCATAGATACCACCATTGCGCTGTGTACATTTAACTTGTTCCGGATAACGAAATCTCACTCCTCTAACCTCCTTATTTAAGTCCCAACCCCACCTTAGGGAGAGGGTACCTGAGGGTACTGGGGTATCTGATCTGGGCGGTAATTTAAGATGGTGCCAAATTAACACGTTTGAAATGACAGCAATCTCAAACGCTGGAGGGAAGAGGCGGCAATGACAAGTTTTTGCCCCTTTTCAAAAATTTCGTAGAGCCTGTACTTCTTCTCTTAAACACAGCAGCTTGCCTCTACAAAAACTGCAGGCGTAACCACAACGATCACAGCCTCTACTTTGTTCGCCTGCGATTTCATAATCGTTCCCACTCGTGTCTTCTGCTAAAGAGAAAGCCGCGAAACGCACTCCCGCCAAGGTATCCATAACAACTGAATAACTCATTGATAAGTCAATAAACTACGTTACCACCAGAAGAAGGTTTCCTAGCCTAGAACCCTATCTATTTCTATTAAATATATATTACATATCTCTTACGAGAAGAAAGTATTATTCCATTACATATAATATCTACAACATTTCCATAGTATTAAGAGCTCTCAGACATGCAGGTTTCGTCGCGATATTTTACTTCACCAAAAACAAGAGATAAAATTTCAAACCGATTTCAAATATCCTAGCCTACGATAGCCTAGTATCACTGCTCTTTAGGACTCAAAAATTGCTTTTAAAGCCTATTTAATTGTGGTAAAGTCTTATGACGACGATTTAGACCCCTGGTGCTGGCACTACTGCGTTTCGGTTTGAAGAGTGTACTTAAACAAACTTCACTATACAGGAGGCGTTTTAACTTAGTCCTCGGGAGTAGTATCAACGTACTACCTCAGTTTACATTTTGGTCCTATTTGAGGCTAAATTGGATGGATTTAATGTTCATGAGCTGCTATGACTAACTTATATCAGATGACCTGGATGCTCGTGTGTTTCTCATGTAACTTAGTACAATACATTTTATTGTTTTCTCGCATAATTAGAGAATAAAGTACTTACTCATAAAATGATCGCTTACAGTATATCGGTGGTACAAGCGGTGACAAGCTACCTTTAGACTACCTACAGTCTATTTTGAACCCTCGAGAGTGGTTATTAAAAATCTGTAATGAATGCTTGCACTTGAGATCAAGGCGCAAGCCAGGAATTAGGCATTGTCTGTGGCTGAAAACGTTCGCAATCCGCTCAAATTGAAATTTAAAACCGTAAAGCTCCTGCCTTTAAGCTTTTCTGAACATACCTTACATAGGTAGATACAAAAGATTCAATTATCCTTTAGAATTCATTCCATTTCTTAACTTTATATTTGTAATTTTTCAGATAGATTTCAGTCAAATGTATTTAGCAGTAAATACTACCAATTCTGGATGGCAGTAATATTTTATTTAGAAAAATAGCAGATATGAGATGTTAAATTTGTGGCGGGCATAATTATTGACGGATCGCACATGTTTTACATTTTGTGTAGATAATCATAGTAATTGTTAAATAATCTCGGTACTGATGAAATCGAACCAATATAGTTTTAGGTAATAATAAAACAAACGGTATCTTGTTAAAAGATCTTGAAGATTTTTTTTAAGTGGAATGTCTAACTTGGACCATTCAGTATAGTGTACCTAACCACACCAAATAGCACGGAAACCAGCGCAACGAACACTGCTGCTTTACAGCAGAGATAGGTGCTGCGATGGTGCCGTCGAAGAAGAGCCTTCCATATAAGTCATATATTACCGTATTATTTATTGTTTAAAAAAAAATCTTAATTATTATAGGATTTTTGTTACCTTCGCTATCTTCGAATCGGCATTATTTATTTTTAAACTGATCTAACAATTTTTGTACACTATAAGGGTAAACAAAAATAATAATAATAGTACTGCTAATTTCTTTCAGCAGCCCTGGGAAAGAAATTTTGAACTGAGAGGCAATACTAGCGTGCACAGTATTTGAATATAATAATATTTTACTTATATTATGGATATACTAATACATACATACAAATCTATTTCTATTTATATGTCTATTTAAATAAGTAAATACATTAATACAAAACATATATTAAGGGGAAAAGATGTGAAAATGTAAATTTATAATAAAAATCAACACATAGATAAATAATTGTCTTTCACTTTTCGTTTATATGATGAAATTATATTCAAATGTTATTACTTAGATACAAATCAGAGTGTTAAACAAAACTAAAGTGGCATTTTCCTGAATGAACGTTAAATTTTTTTAGGAGTAACTTAAATTAAAATTTTTAGTTGTGCCAGTATTAACACCATTTTCAACAATGTTTCTAAGAAGTTGAGCGCTGCTCCTGCCTAGTTCTGAAATTATTTTATTAAAATCTAATGCTTAAAAAACCACGTGTTGGATTTTACTGAAAACACTAACGCTACTAACGCTGTATGCATGCAAAATGACGTCATTGGTTGAATGCGCACCCCACCACTTACACCTGTAAGTGACAGAGTACCTATGCTTGTTGCTCGCTTTAATGCCTCAAAAGTTCAGGACTAGCTAACTCGTAACTCACTTTAGTGAAGAAAATTACCAAGTTTTCCAAAACCAAATATGAAGAAAGGACGATTGTCCTGCTGGTTAGCATGTGCTCATGTCAAAATGAGTGTTATTATTTTTTGGAACTTTAATAGGACATAATATATATTTAGTTAGGTAATTTCATTAACTAACATTGACATTAACAACATCACTTATCTCTGCAATTTTTGTGCTCTGTTAAAACTATCTACCTAGAAGTAGCCTACGTTTCCACTTCATAAGTACTAAACGAAACAAAAAACTATTTAATGGTTCTCGGTAGGCATTAAAAAGAGCGCTAAAATTGAAAAATATCATTAGAATTCGTTAAAGTAACTTGGCTAAGTTCACTACCGTGCACCCATTTAAAAATAAATTCAAACGTGTGCATATACTCGTACCTCTACATTACACGGCCAAAACTGTAATAAAACACAAAAGTATTGAATGCATACGTTTGGTTTAGGCTTTTTGGGGAGCAATTAATTTTGGAAATTAAAGCGTCATGGTGTTGGGTTTTGCATTTGAGGTTTAATTGGAGAGCTGATAAATAAAACACAAGTTCAGTTATTACGGTTTAGATTGCTGGCGCTAAATGATTTTTTGATTTACGTCTGCGTAAATAATTCAATTGATGCGTTTTAGGATAACTAAAATGCATTTGTATAGTCGACTTGGTACGTAGTGGCTACTGCATTGCAGGTCTTAGAACACGTCAAAATTTTGAACGAAGAAAATTTCTTAAATTTTGTATATCGGATAGTTTCAGTAACGGTCACTCAGCGTCAATACATCGCTAAAAATTAGTTACTCATTTCATAACTTTGAACTTCAAAAAATAAGTGCTAGGTTCGCTGGAGCAGGAGACCGATTTCACGCTACTCCAGCTCCGAATGATAGTGATTTGATTATTTGGTACAATTTCCTACTATAATTTTTCATTTTTCACCTGAGTGAGTGATAGCCTAATGGCTAAGCGTCTCGACCCCGGTATGGTGGGTCGAGGTTCAAATTCCGGCACATACCTCTAATTCTCAAAAATTTCGAAATTATGTGCGTATTATAAATTAACTATCACTTGCTTTAATGACGAACATAAACATCGTAAGGAAACCTGCACGCCGTAGAGTTATCTATAACGTTTGCAAAGGCTCG
>DWKW01002040.1:0-11588 GCA_018250115.1 Doberes anticus
GGGCTGCAGTGACCACTTAACATCAGGTAGCCTGCATGCTCGTTTGCTATTCGTTTAAGATAAAAAAAAAAAAAAAACGATCTTTTCATTTCAACATTAGATAAAACATACACTTGAGCAACGTTATTAAATAAATATTTGTTCATCGGATTTGAACACTCTCCGGCATGGGTACAGTTGACAAAAAGATAAAAGAAAATCTGATTATTAAATAATTCCGATTCCAATAGACAACAGTATGACTTTGGTAGAACGATGAGCATTACACCACCACACCCCACCACCACATTATTAAGACCAGCGCCATAATTTTAGGGTTAATTTCGTTGTAATTCCACGCTCATTATATTTTGATGATTGATATACGACATTTTCTGTTTCGAAATCTAATTAGCTTGTTTTTCATTTTCCATACCTTCTTGACTTAGGTGTGCCAATAATAATAAAATAAAGTTGTTGTAATAGTTAAAGTACTTTAATGTCCTAACTGTTTAAAATTTAACTTTTTTGACGTATGGTTTTCATATTTTCTAAAATGTCATTGTTATATTGAATGACGAATATATTTATTTCGTTTAAATATACGCCTATAAAAATGTTTTGTCTTCCTGTAGTTCAAATTTTTTTAAAATACGTTAAATAAATTATCAGAACACTTACTAAAAACGTTTATACTCAAAAGCTTTATCTAGTCAATTAATTTGTTAAAAACTAATTTTGTGTCAATATTTCTCACGAATCGCCTTAATCTTCATCGAATTCGGTTAAGCCGCACAGCTAACTTTTAACAGTTATTTACTTGTTGTTAACTTTATAAATTCTTTTTAATTTTATGGGAAAAATTTACATTTGATTTAAATGTTGCTAGTACAAAACGTTACGAAAGTTTTGTCAATTTTAAATAGTGAACTTATAATCAATTTATCATTAGGGGTCAATTTTTCCCATAATTTAAAAAGTAGATTTAAATCGTATTTAACTTACCCTAGACATTCCTTTGAATCTATTCTTTTTTGTGTATTTTTAATTCATTGAAAACAGCACAAAGTGTAAGCTATGTTATGTGTGCAGTACCTTCTGTAAATTGAATGAAACTAAGATGGAAGACTTACGCACTATCCATTATTCTATTTGACACCACACTTATTTGACAATGATGCATAGGTCTGATTTCTGTCTTCTATTTTTTTTTATTTATTTATGCCTCATTAAATGTCATATCGAGATTTAAAATACATTTTGAATTAGCACGTTAGTGTTGGCAACTCTAAAGTTTTAGAACGAAATCAATCCGGCCAGTTTTATTCGCTTCATGCCGAATATTACGCATATATGTACATATAGATGGATAGTGCGGAAGACGCAGTATTTGCATTCATGAAAAATTAATAAACATTACTTAAACGTAAAATAACATTATTTGTGTTCAATCAACTAACAAAGTGAGGATGATTACATACAAGCGACTTGTTAGAACAAAGCCGGTGGCACATAATACCTACTTCTATTAGCTAGATCAATATTATCCGGACGAATAGTGTGAACAGTCCTTAAGATTTGTTTATGTATTAGACCAATGTTTTTAGGTTTCGTTCGGAAAGTCGAAAGATACGTCATTATCAAGTTGTCTCATTTTATATATAATCACTGAGGTTCAATTTGGTGATTTTTCAAAGGCGTTTACTTTAAAAAGTGGCAATTAGAACGTACACGTTACTCATGTACTTTGATCGTGGATAAAGGCGGCTTAACCTGCCCTAGTGTAGGCATACAGCGCTACATAGAAAGTAGTCGTAGTCTTTTCCCACAACAAATACAAATTAATTTGACTTTTAATTTCTGTACAGAAACAACTTGATTTGATAAATAAGCATTTGGTTAATTTAGGCTTTTGTCTCGTCGCTGAAGAGAAACGATAAAATAGAAAAGAGTAGCAAGAAAAAGTTTAGTACTGTTTCTGTCACACGAGTAACAAAAACCGAGTTTGTGACTGTGGTTGTTTATACAACGAATTATTAAACTATTTTAGGATTAAATTGGAATGGAATGGACACTTGGAACTTGCACAATGAATCCATTAAGAACTGTATGATTTGTATGAAAAGTATCTTTTAAAAATATTGAGATCTTAATGTTTTCGAAAATCTAATAACCTAGTCTATTAAATTTTCAGCTTTTAGTAAGATTTACTAACATCAAATACTTCATCTATCGCTTACTCGTCTGCGATGGGAGGACTGTAAAATTTAAATTTAGTTCTCGTATTCAAATGCAAGTGTTTATAAAGTTTATAAGTATAGTCTTAACGGTCTTTAGTATTTACTTCGAAGAATCCTCATAGTAGTAAATAATGTGAGGTCAAGTGAATAGTGTTGAATTTGTTATTTATTGCTTGTATTGTTGATTAGCTGTTTTATATTGGAACTAATAAATAAATACCCAGTTAGTCTGCTTTTTATTTCGTTGAATATTTGTTAAGTCCTTATTACTTTTGTAGTAACGAAAAGATCCGGCAGAACCCGTGCACGGCTTGCAGCTAAACTCTTGACCATTTTGTTCAAAAAAATTTGTCAATCAAGCATACAAACAATATAAGGACACGATTGTCCAAATCGCTCTAGGCTATAAAGAACCCTACTTTAAGCTCTAACAAGCGCTATTGTGATTGATGTATGTAGGTTGAGTATTAAAATAATAAATCTGTAGGGAAAAGTAAAGCAAATTAAAATCGCCTCTTATAATTCGTAAATTATCAGTTATTAAGATAAAATATATATTTGACGACGAATCCAATTCGAATTTTCTAGACGAAGTCGTACATGCCAAAATTTGACACAGTTTTATCTGTACCAAACTAAAATTGACTTGACATTGACAAATGTAAACCTAGTCGAGAACTAATGGTGTCATATTTCGAGTTTTCAATTTATTAAAATATGATACTTTCATTATCGCGAAGATAAACTATCATTCTTATGATCAATTAAGGCGAAGCTGCCACGCCTGCTATTGATAATTGGAACTAATAATTGTATCGGTACAGTTTCAGTAAAACTTTTAGTTCGCTCCCGGCTTCGGTGATTATTGGTTGTGTAGTGATAAGTATTTATTACGTGCGATAATTGATAACAGATAATTACGTGTTTATTATGTCAGTGTTAAATAATTTCACCGTTTCGATCGTGCAGGGACTGAAGCGTAAGTATCATTATCATGTATTTAATTCGATTTTCTGTTTCGTGAAGGTTTGCCAAAATTACCGTTAAATATATATATATTTTTTTAATATTTGTTAATAGCATTTAAAGCAAATTGATTTAATGCGTTCTTTTCTATTAATCTGTATTTCGCTATTGCTTTCAACTAGTGAACCGGTTTTGGTGAACAGGTTTAAAGTTATAACAACTTCCAAAAGTAGTTTAGTCTCTTTTGTTTGTTTGGGTGGGGCTTTGTTTTCCCGCAGTTCATATTACGGCTGATATTATTGATGACTTGTGTATAGACAAATTTGATGGTAAGGGAATGGGATGGTATATGTTAATTTTCCACTTTCACTAATTAAAGACATGATTAACACACTGACTTCTCACAAAACTCTAGACATATAGTCAAGATCGCCTTTCATTTGTCCATGACCTATCACCCTTCACGATTTGAATGAATATTCAGAAGAGTGTTTAGTGCTGACAGAGGATGAGTGCTGGCTGATATAGATCTTGACACAGTAAAACAAGAGGGAACAAAGAATGATGTTTGTTTTCTTTTGCAACAGTAATTGATGATGATTAAAAGCATAATTAATGAAATTGATATCTGATGATGCAGCTTATTTGTCATCTTAATGATGAATAAGCTGAGTCTTATCTTCATCTTTGCCACTTGTATGTGAAGAGAAATCACAAAATAACATAGCTTGAAACATACAGAAATGTAGAAATACTTTTTAATGCTTAAGAAAGTGGTAAAGAGTCTCAACCTCCCACTCTGGTAGGTCAGGGTTCGAATCCTTGCATGCACCTCTAAATTTCGAAACTTTTGTTTGTAACTGTTTCTAAATTGTGTGCATATTAGAAATTAATCACCTGCTTTGTCAGAAAACATTTGTCATTTATTATACCTTAGTAGAAGTATGAATTGGATTGCATATTTCAATTTCATTTGCATTTGATTCATTTTTTAAATTCTATGTTCAACACAAAGTTATAATAAATTATCATCATCAACCCATTATTGTCCCACTGCTGGACTTTGCTAGCTCATGGAATATCATAGAGAATTTTAGTTTCCTAATGATGTTTTTCTTTAATGTTAAAGCAAATGATAGTTAATTTCTAATACACACATAATTTAAAAGAGTGTGGTCTAGATACTTAGTAATTAGGCTCTCACTGCTGCTAGGTACTATACATATTGTCTCATTAAGTCAACAACTCATTAAGTTATGGCAATTACATTATAATCATCCAATGTTTTAATCAGATGCTTTACTGTTTCTTGAGTTGTATCTATTGCTGCAGTAAAGCAGCAGTGTCAACATTGTTGTGTTTCTGTTTTAAGGGTGTGATTAGACAGAAGATACTGCACAGGAGGAATTCCAGATTAGGGGCCGTTCAAGTATTATGTAAGCAGATTTATAACAATTATTTACCCCCCAATGCCCTTGTCAGCAAAAGTAAGCAAGGCTCTTACCAATACTTACATAAATTGTTATATGCATTTTTTTTTTAATGTATTCTGTTATAATTCTGTATAAGTATGAGCATCAGTTATAATTCTAGAAATAAGAAAATAGATTTAGGATAGAGTATTTTAATGCTATGTGCATTATTGCATTGCATATGCATGCTATGTGCATTGCATATTCATTTAAACAAACTTTATTGGCACTGTATTCAACATAGAGTAAGGTACAAATATAATACTTAAGTAATATTATGAACAAAACAAACTTTGAAATTTTTGAAACTATTTTTAAAAGAACTACTGCTGACGATAAAAAATAAGCACAACTAAGACCCCTTGCTCCACTATACTGCTTACATAATACTTGAACTGCCCCTTAGTCCTTAGGATTGGAACATATCTGCATGTTCATTTGCTATTCTATTAACATTGCTTGTTTATTTGTAACTAGGCATATTTGTTTAAACAAATAATTTAGATTTTGAAAACTGGCTAACCATTATATATTGGCAGGCTTGCGAATATTATTAAAATTATCATTATCAGTAGCAAAATATTCTTCCGATTTAGATAACAGCAAAATACTATGATGATAAAAAAATTAATAACACACTTCTGTAATACTGCATTGTCAGCTTTACTTTTGGTGTCGGTTTTATTTGTATTATAATATAATAATTATTATGTTGTTTTTACTAGATTGTACTAGAGTGTGTAGGCCAAATGGTGGTAGATGGTGGTAGAGTCTTATGTCAAAGGCTCACCTGCGGCTGCACCACCACTGTGTTTCGGTTTGAAGCGTGTGGTTAGGCAGAAGACAACAGACAAGAGGCATTCCAACTTAGTCCTCATGAGTGAGTAGCAACACATTCACATACGACCTCAGATAGCAGTTTCGTCCTAGTTGAGGTTTGATGTGGACGTCCGTGGGCTGCAGTGACCACTTAACATCAGGTGGCCTGCATGCTCGTTTTGTTATTCAGTTTGAATAAAAAAAAAATTTCAAGTGAATCTTATACCTTATCAATTACCATCCCTTAATAATTAGTAGTTAAAAAATTTTGCTATTGTGCTTTGCCTATTAGCTATAGTTACAACAAAAATTTTCCTCCCCTAATTGAATACAGTAGTACAGTACACCAAAAGCACTCTCATTTTTTTAAAATCCGTACACTAATTTTGACAGAATTTGTTACACATATGTATATACAACATGGACTGAACAATAGAGATATAAATGTGGTGGGGCCTCCCGTACAATGCTTGCTAACTTCTTTATTTTGCATGTAGACTTAAGAAAAATAATTTGATACTATTATAGTTATAAGTGTTTACTAGACTTCCAATCGTTATCGCCACATAGAAGTGACCATTTTAATTAATCTTCAGAGTCAATATAGACGGCGCGTACTATAGAAATGACAAGCTGTTTCTCTTGTTCTACTAGACTGATCTTATTCAAATTTAATTTAATTCAATTTCAATTTAATTCAAATTAATGTAAACTGTATGTCTGCGCTTTTAAACTGTGAAAGTATCATTGAAATCTGTAAAGAAGTTTTCGCGTGATTGACGAACAAACATGCAAACAGATAAACGAATAAAGATTTAAAAAAATGTTTTGAGTTCAGAGACCACAAAATGGTCGATATGTGACAATTTTTCAAAAATTATCCCCAATAATCTTATCCATAGTCATAATATTTTAAATGCGAAATTAAAACTCGTCTGTTTGTCTGTCTGTTACGTTTTCAGGATCAGAACACTGAGCCGATTGCGACGAAATTTAATATGGTAATAGTTTGATAAATGTTTGAATAGTTTATATTCAAACTATATACGTTTTTTTTTAATTCAACCCCTTCGGGGATGGTATGCGGGTTGCAATCAATAGATGTCTTGGCACTGTCGTAGAACTTTGTATATGATATCATTACATACATTTTTAAACACTACATACATGCGGACGAAGTCCGAAGCATTTTCTAGTATAATCATATATATAGTTAAATAGATTATTATTCGCACAGCACCATTGTTTGCTAAAATATGTTTCTCAATTGTAATTGTAAGTGTGCAAATATTTGTCCAGACTTGAATGTCATAATGTCACATATTGTGAGAGTCAAGCATTGTTTTTAAACAATCATTCTTATGATAAGTTTTACTTTGAAGTTGCTTTGACAGTCCATAAGAGTTAATGGTTAGCTTGTGAGTGTCTGTTATATTAGGGTAGTGAATGAGTATGCAGGCCACCTGATGTTAAGTTGTCACTAGCAAATGGACATCCATATCCATTCGCGTATAGGTCTGAAGTCCTGTCTGTGGCTGTTCATGAATGTGTGACTACTTCTGAGGACTTTGTAGGACCAGTGCATTCTGCTAACCACACTCTTCAAATCGAAACACAGAAGCGCTCACAATTCTGCTTTAGTCGCTACTTTACAGTTACCATCAAAACAGTACCTATGACACAGGCAATCTTTTCTTAAGTTTGTTAAGCTATCACGATACTTTTCAAAATTTTGATACTTAGAATGATTCTTCTCTTTTTCACTAAAGCGATAACGTCGCAGGCATTCGTCTAGTTCGATATGCACATAAATAATCTCTTTTAACATACAACATTACATATGCAAATAGATTTTATTTACAAATCATACATGGCTTGTCCATGAACATAGCAATCTTCCTGTTTATCACTTATGTAATAGTTTATCTTTAAATGAAAATAGATTGCGTGCAGACTAGTGTTTATTATATGCACTCATCTGATTCATATTTTGTGTAAACTAGACTTCCTACCGCGTGGATGTCGCCGCATGTCACTAGTTACTCCCTGTACTGTACTGTACATCTGTACTGTAAAAAACTCCACTGTACATCTGTACTCTGTACATGTATGTACATCTGTACAGTGGAGTTTTTTTGGAAAACTCGTCAATGTAGTTGTATCTGAACGCAATGCATTTTTTCTTTACCTGTTTGTTGACCAATCACGCCAAAAATAATGAACTGATTTTAATAGGACTTGCAGCATCAGCATCAGCCATTACTGCCACACTACTGGGCATAGGTCTCTGTGGCACTGATAATTATTTTTAATAGTATCCGCCAATCTGCACTGTCATATATGAGATGACAGGGTTTGAGCTACAGTCCAAGTGCGGATATACGAAAGATCTATAATTAAACCATTAATTTTTATCTCGATGAAACACACTAAAAATATTTTTTTTTTCTTAATTCTGCCTTTCCGATTGACGCTTCTTTCTGTCATGTTATTGTAATCTTTGGTCAGCGTCAATGTGTCGGTCGTGTGTAAGCCACGCTTTCATATCCGGACGTTATGAATGTGAACTGACAGAAACCGACGTTAACCAGTAAAATTGTGTCATGTTGATAAACAAATTAATTGTACTGCGGCGTTCTTTGGTATCTCAGTAAACATATTGTTTACGATCGGAATTTTTACAGATGTGGGTGGGTCTTGCTTATTATGTGAAATCGAAAAAAAAATATTTCCATCGTACTTCTTAAATAAAAATAATCCTGCAGAGTCAGTCGGCAAGGTCAGAAGTCACATTTTTTTTATGCGTTTAATGAAAACATGTACGAAAAAAAAAAATTGGTTATTTTTTTAAATTTTGGATTACAGCCATTTTGGAAATATGGGTCAGATTTGTCGTTTTCAATAGATGTCGATATTATTGACAGTCGGTTTACTTGACAACTTTTTATCGTGAGAGACGTTGAAAAACGTCGTCGACGACGACGTCGGCCGCTATCATGTTGTGTTATATCCCGTATCCATACAAACCCTGGAGGAGAAAAAGTCCAGAGCATATCCTATCAATCCATGTTTTTATACCCTCTCCAAAAATCAATGGTTCTAGAGTTATGATTTTTTTAAATATTTTTAATAAAATCCGGATTTTCTAGGAAAAATATCGATGATATTTGTTTTTACTTATTTCTACACAATTTTTTATGACAGTTATTGTTTGATCATTGTTTTATTAAATTTAATTAATAGTCATCACTTAGAGTCTAAAACTTTTAAATCAGGTTCTTTGAAAGTCTTGATAGTAAAAAAAAGGTGTCCTACTTTCATTTTTTTAAAATCGTAAAACAAAATTTTATTAATGAAATTTTCGTATAAAGCACATAAATAAGTAACTGACTTCAACACCTATCCGACAAGCTATAAGAAAGTACATAAAGTTTCTAAAATTTAGAAAAAAATCACTTGGTAATAAAACCAAGTACCTGGAAACACCAAACTGTAGAGACTCATAAAGCATTTGAGGACCACGGTTTCTGATACAAGCACGAAGCCTTTTTCTTAAGTCAGATCGAGTGACTCTACCTGTGAGCTGTTCTCTTATTTTGTCAGCAGCGACGATGATGCGTGACTTTAAATCTTCTATGGTATTAATTGGTGTTGTGTACACTAAAGATTTCATGTGACCCCATAAGTAATAATAGTAAGGTGTTAAATCATCTTGCGGGCCACGGTATTGGTCCGCCTCGGCCAATCCATCGCTGAGGGAAAGTGGTGTCTAACACCGAAACAAAAATGGGCGGGACAGCCCTCATATTAAACTTTAAATTAATTATTATTTTAAACTTCAATTTTACTCTGTATTTTATGCTTTTAAATTGTTAGAATTCAAAATTACTTATTTTTGTTATTCAACGCGAGCGTAGCCGCGGATAAAAGCTAGTACAAAATATAATATTAAAAATGTTGCTTTTTAAGTTAGCTTACTTACTTTTCCCGACCTTGACAGCGATTAAACACTTCATTCGTTGTTATCGTTCCCAGTTTGCTTGTGGAAATTTATAGAATTCGCAATCACCGTTCTTTCAGTCGACTACGCAGCAGGTTTCGTGACCCATGTTTATTTATTTTTATTTAAAATGCACGAATACGTAAATTTCTCTAGTAAAAAGTGACAGTCCGTCTGCCGAAAGTTCCTTTTTTAGCCACGGTGCGCGCTGTGATCAATTCGTGGTTCTCCCACCACCTACTTCGCACCCAGCGAATACAACAATATAGTCTACAAAAATTTAAATAAACGACGAAATAAGTTAACATTATTTATTTATAATCTTTAAATTACATACTGTTTCTATATTTAAATTAAAATACTAATATACAGGTGTTAGGGTTCGAACTTCCGATATTTTACCCACCTATTGTACTTCAAATTTTATCGACAAAAAATCATACAAAGGGGGGTCGCATCCCTCACCTCTCTGAATGGGAGCCATTTTTAAATTTCATATCTCGTATTTTTACGAGTTCATTGAAACTCTGTTTTTTTTATCTTATGTTATCTACACATTTGAAAGTTACCTTATTTTTAAGATGATGAAATTTGCTATCATTTAAAACCAAATTTGATAAAAATTTACAAAAAATTATAAATTGTAACCTTTACTTTAGATTAAGAACTTGGAAATTTTTGGACTGGGAAAAGACCGGGCCCTTAACCTATCGTTTTTTTTTCTTCTAATTTGTTTGTTACCTAGTAAGCAAGTAGTTTTGACAACTACACCTACTTTGAAACACAAGCCTGTATTTGTAGTTTTTTGTCTCACTCATATCTTATCGTAAAAATCTTTCTCGCTCACACACAATGGAAAGCCACCTGCTGTATGAATGAGTTAAGTATTTTTGACCCTCGTTAGAGTCCGTTATTAAATTATTAGCGTGAATACCAGTAATAATTTGAGGTTTATTTGTTAGCCGGATTACTGCATAATTTTTTGTCGATAAAATTTGAAGTACAATACGTGGGTAAAATATCGGAAGTCCGAACCCTGTATAAATCTTTAGTCTGTCTGTACATTCTTTTTTTTCTGTCACATGCTGTTGGCCCTATTGGCCTTTACAGCTTCACCGACATTTTTGTAGAGAACCGAAAAGGGGCCACCCAGACTTAAAGTGAGTGAGGAGGGAGGGAGGGGAGTGACAGATGGCCCTTTCGGTGTAGATTCGAGTAATTTACAGATGTTGACAGGTTTTTTATGTAGTACCAGCAACGTGCAATAGATGGCCCGCAAATCGTTGCAACAAATCAAAGCATTTCGTATAATTTAACGGAAATCCGTGAGGTTGTAACGTATATTTTGAAGAACAAGCGAACGAAGTCGCGGGCAATAGCTAGTACCTATAATAAAGGACAAAAGACTACCACCATAAAAAAAATTCATCGTACTTTGTATGTATCAGTATTCTCATTACTAAAACTAATGTAATTCTCTATTATTGGGCTTTATAGGTACTTCCTTATATAGTTTAGCAGACAGCGTCATTTATCTTAAACTCTTAAACACCCTTAAACCATAAGCGAATAGGAATTTAATTAAGGCATCAAAATTACTTATCAGTTCGTAAAAAAAAATTAACCTATAAATATTACATATGAAAATAACTTGAGTAATCCAATCGTACCAAATCATAATTTATTATTTACATAATTACTTATGTAAATCAAGTTCACTACAAAACAATCAATATTACATAACATTAGTTTACATGATAAAATAAAAAAATATATTTGTGTTTACAAGTAAATATGGCAAATAATATCTATAAACATAAATATTAGCCTGCTACAAAATAAGAGAACACAAGCCTTTGAATTATTTTTATTTTTTTGCCCACATCCTTTTGGGTGATAATAACTGAACATAGTATAATATTAATCTTATGTATAAAATTCTCGTGTCACAATGTTCGTTCCCGTACTCCTCCGAAACGGTTTGACCGATTTTCATGAAATTTTGTGAGCATATTGAGTAGGTCTGAGAATCGGCCATCTATTTTTCATACCCCTTAGTGATAAGGGTTGTCCACCCTTAATTTTTTTTTTTAATTTTTAGACATTTTTTTA
>DWKW01002041.1:0-11585 GCA_018250115.1 Doberes anticus
GGGAGGTCGGGGGTGATGGGGTCACTGCAGTCGGAGGAGCAGGACGCGTAGCCCGGTGCGCCGATCGCCCCGTGCAGCAGGACGATGGAGGTCATGCCCACGTTGAGCACTCCGCACGGCCGCCCGAACGACTTCGGAGTTTTCATGTTGTTCTCCAGAGCTATCACCTGAAAGACACGTCCGTGCATCGCAGTTATGGTGTAGTTATGACACAGTAAAAGTAAATGCAATAAAAATTTGCAAGCGCTAAGCTATCAGTACATACTCATACCTACTTAACATTATTAACGCGCTTTTATTAGTTTCATCTGTACGTTTGCTCGTTTGTAGCCGACTGCTTTGGACTCGATTTTGACCCACTTTGAACGGTCAAATTTAATTTAAACTTTGTAGACTTATCAAGGACCGATGACAATACCATAATTTGATAAGTATGTCTCATTATCCGAATTAGGATTGCCAGGATTAAGTAATAATTTTCTCTGGGATGTATTGAGTGGGAATTCCAGCGGCAAGCGGGCGAGCTGGCGAGCGGACGATGGGTCGGAAGTCGGGATATCGGATCGGGTGCAGTCGCTTTACGAGAATATTTACGCTGGTTTAACTCAGTTTTTCAGTTAAGGTTTCCAAAATTGTTTAAGTCACGGATTTAAAAGCTGCAACTAGTAAAATTTTGTACTTTATTAGATAAGATCAGTGGAAAGTATCAATAATATTTACCTATAAGCGAAATACCGCTGACTGACTGATACATCGCGAGGTCTCGGAGAAGTTTAAATGAAAGTTCTTTTTCTTTCTCTGTTAGAGGCCAGATTTGCTATTTATGTAGATAATGTTGAAAAGAAAACCGTAAAATTATTATTTCGAAAGTGATTAATTAAGTGGACATCATGATTATGATTCTAACGTTTAAAAGTTACAATTTTTTTAATAATAATAATAACGTTTCACGTTCAAAGCCCCACAGTAGGATTTAACCTGTGTCGTGATGCCATGGACACACACAGAAACAAGCACACAAACACCCAGGCCAGTTACAGAAATGTAAATTAATCATTGAAATTTCTGCCCCGCTGGGAATCGAACCCAAGACTCTCCGAACGCAGACCGCACTTTGACCACGGCGCAATACGGGTCGTCAAACCCTTATTGTTACTGTACAGGGCAAAAGACGTACTACTACGCAACTATTGAACGTTGATGGTACTTTGTCAGAAGCCTACCCGGGCGTGCACACAATAAGTACTAAAGTTTCCTCGCAATCTGATCAATGGTTTAGGAAATTCGGTAGACAGAAATTCTGTTGGAATGTTAGTTTGGAACAGAATTTTTTATCTCGGTTTAGTGTCAAAATTAATTATTAAGAAAATCAGACAACAATTCCATTGTACGTACGTACAATCTGTTCGGGCAAAACAGGTTGGGCATCAATTAACTTTACTGAGAAACAGAAACATAATTTTGAAGACCCAGTTTTAAGTTCAAACTTTTTCTTATAGTGATATGAAATTAGAGAACAGCGCCATCTGTTGAATACTTAAGCAACTCAAACGTGAATTTAAGAGAAATTGTGGAACTCTCACTGACATCTATTGAAAACTTATAGAACTTTGATGTAAGTTAGACCCTTTATGGATGAGAAACTTTAAATTCGCAATAAAAAAAGAAGATTATTAATCCCACTAGGGGATCCGTGCTGGACATCCGTGGGTTGATGATGATAAAAGTAGTAGCGTAGTGCGTAGTTTAAGTACTTTTTAGTGATGAGTGGTGACTTTAGCGTCGCACGCCACATTTTATATAGTTTTTCCAGTCTGCAAGCATGAAACATAGATGAGCAAATGAAAATGGCATGAAATAGGACGGCAAGGAGTGTCATAAATGTAGCTCGTGTCACAAATAGAAGAAGCTCGTTTTCAAGGTATTATGATAGCGGAGACCCCTATGAACCACGAGCCGCCGCTGCAGGCCACAGCGGCAGCTCGCCAGCTATCAGTTCGCGGGTGAACTACGTGCCATTTAGGTACACCAGAGCGCCACTAAACGAATTACTTTCATGAATATTTTACTATTTATGAAACTATTAAGTAGCCATCGCGGAACTTTAGATCTGCATTTTGAAGTGATTTGAAATCGATTAGGCTGATGAGGTAGTGATACCGTCTATGTTTTCGTAGTAAATCAACCGCTTAATAAATAATGTAGGTAACCTTGTCGCACTGTCCAACCGACTACTGAAACGTTTATCGAAATGGAGAAATCGAATTTATTCCCAATTCGCAGCAGAATGCACTCCACACGTGAAATATTTATAAAACCACGCTTTTATTCCGATCAAAATGTATTTCAGGCGTCGGTTCCGAATGTCGAGGGTGCGTTCCGAATAGATATAACAGGAAGTCTCCGATTGCCGATTTTAATTCTGAAAATAGAGTATGTTCATGGCTTTATGTGTTTATTTTTTCTATCTTCTCTGAGCTGTATAGGTTACAAATGACTAGCTTGTACCAGCGACTTCGTTTGCGCAGATTTTTATGTAATGTCATCACAATCATCAACTCGTTAGCGTGTGGAACACGGGCGGGTCTTCTAATAATTCTCTTCTAGAGGGTTTAATATAATGTACAATGAAATACAATCAAATCGATGTTGATATTTGTTAGACTTACTTTCTAAGTAAAGTCATCTAAGATTTCGGGGGTGTTCAATCGCCCAGTCACCCCTCTATAGATCTCGCACGCTTTGCTAACATTTCGGACAACTATAAGGTGTCGTCGTGAGGAACCTACGTGGCTCCGTTGTGATTGTGAACACGGACAGGCAGAGCGGGAGATTGAGATTGAAATCTATAACTACTTTTGCTTGTATTCACATATGAATCGAATGACAAAAGACAATCCTCATTGCGCAGCCTTCATGAATATTCAAAGACATAATCTGACCACTAATGACATGCTAAATGGAGTAAGGCTGCGAAGGTTAAGGTCCCGTAAATGTCACGTGCTGCTGGCATGCTCCAGCTCCGAGAGGCGAGCTGAAGCATGTCACTTTTCACTATATAAAACGTTCCGGGTTAGAAAATACAAAAGTTGTTTTGCCCATTTAGAAAGATTTTTAAATGAGGTCGCTAAATAGCGAAATATTCGCTTGCTTGGTTTCGGTATTGAGATGGGATTAATCTGGCATTGTTATTATCTGGCACTGGCATGTTCATGTCGAAATATGTATAGTTCGCAAAGAATGTTACGTAAATCATATATTCATCACATGATAATCCATTAGTGATAGTGATTGATAGCCTAGTGGTTAAGAATCCCGACCTCCCGCTCCGGTGGATCAGGGTCCAATTCCCTGCACCTCAATTTTTTTTATTACTTGCGTATTATAATAAAAAATCATCACTGGCGTTAACGGCGAAGGAAAATCATCGTGAAAAACCTGCATGCTTAAGAGTTCTCCGTAATATTCTCAAGAGCATCTGACTAATTATTATTTATAAAAGTTCACGTACCATTTAAACATGCAGAGTTGATATCTATCTACTTTTCAATAAAATACAGTCTTGTTTTTGTAAATTGCAGCATCGTACCTACTTGATTCGGTTTTAAGATCGATTTGGATCCATTCAAAAATATCCAGCTGACTTTAACGACCAGCATGTATTTCCGAGTCCGAGCCAGGTCCGAGCTGACACCGTAGAGAACACGGTAAAGAATAATAAATAAATACGGACCTCTGCCCTCAAGCGTACATGCTACCGAACAAGTGACAACTTTAAACTAGAAATATAGCGTCATTTTCAACAGAAAAAAATACCACTTCCGACCGTGTACCTGGTTTGTTCGGAAGAATAGCGAAATAAAATCTCATACCTTTTCTAGAAAGTAACTTTAAATGTATTGTTAAAAGATTTTCGTTGAATTTCAAATCGAGACTGAAGCACTATTTCATGCTTCCAACTTTAGACTCTTAAATTGGATAAAGGAACGAAAATCGACCGTCAATCCGTCTGTCACTTTCTTAGCACCGATCGGTGACGTCACTATAAATTGCCATTTACCGAAGTAGATCGAAATCTATTTTGATATTCGATGCCTATCTATATCCGTCGGTGAGATAGGTAATCTAGTGGTGCATAGTGCTTCCTCCGACTGCTCCGACCGATTTTTAGATAATCGTAAGCCGCTACGAGTGTCAGCTCTAACTATGCAAACTGCTACAGTTTGTACTATATAATAGTATATTTTATTGAATCTGGGTGAACAGACACTTCGATTTCACTCAAGAATATGACGCCATGGCAGATCTCGATGACTTGTAACTTTTCATGTAGGTGCTCGTAAAATGTTTATTCAGCCGATAGTTTAATTTCGCTCAAAACGTTTAATTTAATTTCTGTAATTTAGTTTAATTTAAGTTTGTAGGATGACTGATATTCTAACGATTATACCGACAATATTATTAACAGTAGCTGTACTCGTACTACCAAACAGTACCTGTACCGTTTCAACGCATCAATCAACATTTGCAGATAGCAATTTCGTGCAATCAAATCAACATACGATTAAAGATGGCGCTTTGATGCTGCAGCTCAAAGCCGAACGATAGTTCCTTCGGCGAACTTCAGGAATACTTGCTAGTACGCTATTTATCGTGTTATTTCACTTTGTATGTGGAACAAACAACTAGTTCAGAGAACGACTCCCGCCAAACTTTCAAGTCAAAAGTTCCTAAACCGCTTCTATGAGCTTTGCGCGCTTCACTTTATCAGCGAACCATTGATTAAAAGTTATTCCCCTGCTCCTGTACGTACGAACTATCGTGTTCGTTGCAGTGAATCGAGCGCCCGTCAAGCTATGCTGTAAGGTTCAGTTACTAAGTTACGTCAGCGCCGGTGGCTGATGAAGTTTAGGCTAATTTTAAAAGCTATTACATGGCTGACGAAGTTAAAGCTAATTTTAACAGCCATATTTAGTTTCGGTCATCGATTACTTAATAATCGAACCGTAATTGACGTGACTATATTTATAAATCGAAGCAACATGACCGAGAATCTATAAAAAGGTTTTAACCGCAAATAGTGCAGTCAGATTTAAAGTTTTGAACACTATTCCGCTATATAGGTAATCCTCAACTTGAAGTGTATAAATAACTAGCCGAGAATGACGCGAACAGCATTTAAATTGCGTCCTCGAGCGCCGCTGACTGCTGACTGTGTCAGTTTTAGAAATCCGGCATTTAAAGTTTTTAAGCCCGTAGCAAAGGCTCAAATAAATGCTAAATAAAAATTACTTTCTACATTGACCACTTCAATAGTAAACCACTTCAATAGTAAAGTTCATTTTCATTTAAGATTAAATATCGAAGGTCAAAGCAATTTGATACTATCTATCATCTCTCTCGATCGAGGCTTCAACTACCCGTAACAAAATGCAGCGATTTATTCGACATTGGTTAAATTGACAACAGATGCAATGCGGAACTCTAGCTTAACCATACTGCGTTGCCTACCCTAAGTGAAAATAAACCTCAAAAATTTAGTTCTGCAATAAAAATTTGGGTTTGCCACCGTTGAGACTGTAGGCTGTTGTTATGTGTGTGTTGTATAGTACACTCCCGCGTGTGCTGCGTACGTCGGCTACACAAATGAACGCATGGCAGTAGATTCCAGACACATTTATTGTAATAAATTATTATTATTATTGCAGCGGTTACAGCGTCTAACGCATGTAACCTATTTACATATTCCAAACATAAAGAGAGCCCTTCCTTTAATTTAAAAAAAAAAGTAAAAATCCTAAACGTGCACGTATGACAGACCCATATTGGGAATGGAATGGGGGAACCCCATGGAATGGGGTGTGACGGTTGCCATGGCTACAAACAGATCACTGCTGTAGGTATCATCATCATCATCATCAACCCATTATTGTCCCACTGCTGGGCACGGGCTTCTCTCAGAGATGAGAGAGTTTAGGCCATAGTCCACCACGCTGGCCAAGTGCGGATTGTCAGACTTCACATGCCTTTGAGAACTCTCAGATAACCGTGTATAATTTAACCAACTTTAAAATAACATAAACCTTTACTTTAAACGAGTTTGATTAAATAACTTATCGTCGCCGGTAACATCGTTAGAAGCGCTGCGGCGTGCTCCGACGAGCTGTGATCGAACCCGGGAGCTCCGTTACGTGTCGCCTCGTTCACGGTAATCGAGTTAGTTGTGATCGTTATACGTGCGACTTGAAGGGCGAGATCATTCAGTGCTTGTCGCCGGGTTGATTGAAGGATAGCTGCAACATTATACACTGCGGGGTACATCCCCACTGCAGTTGTGGAACGGTTTGAAGCCAACACGAGCGCCAAAATTCGGAACGTTTCTAGTTCACTCAGTCAGTCAGTCATTTTTCTTCCCTGTAGAATTCTAACACCTGGAGTAGAAATACTGAGGTACACGTGCAGCATTAATATATTACCTCAATAGTCGCATTGTACGTAGACGTAACGTATGCCCGAGTCGACAACGCGTCAAACTTAGAACTTAAACATTAGGCTTAAGGTAAGGCGGTTAGATTGTTTGCGGTAGAAGAAAAATGTAAGGTGAGCGATCGGGGAGGGAAATAAGGGGAAGGGGCCATCACCGGCGAGACACCGCGACGCCGCGGCGCCGCTTCGCCTAGCGACAGGGCTGCATAGATTTCTTTACAATAGAACTATGAGCAGCGAAGTAGGACACGCAGCAAATTTTATATGTTTGAAGAAGTTTCTTGTAGCAGCAATGGTAGTCCAGGGATATCGGTGTTATACTACGAAGTTTTAGGCGAAAATCTTAGTAACGCACAATCTTTTGTTACCACTTGCTTTCACAAAGCCCAAAGTTCTCTATATCGCACTCAAAGGAACGTCACGACTAGTAAGTAAGTACAGTAAGTAATGCCACTAACAAAGTTTTGTTACTGCAGCTGCATGAGCCGAATACTTATCTAACCAATTGAATAAGATATCTTGGGAGCATCGAGGGGGACCAAGATATACGAAACTTAGAAGGTAGATAAAAGAGGACAGCATAACTTAGTCTGTTTTGCTTAGTTTTATAACTTAAAGCATTATAGCGACTTTTGAGAAAACACTTTATAAGTTACGATGAAATCTGATATATAAATACGTAATTGTCATATCCATAATAGTATATTGAGAAAATACTAAATGAATTAAACATTATAATTCAACGGTATCACGAAAGCGTAGAGTAATTTAAAAACTTTCTCTATCCAACGTTTTTCTATTTTATCCTTATGAAATCTTCGGAATAGATCTTAAGATTCATGGATTTTTCAAATTATTCCCTAAAATTAATACGTAACAAAATGAGAAGCTAAACAATTTTTGTTGGTGTTCCGCCTTACCAATATATGTACCTATATAGGTGTAATAGAGATTTGGAAAATGAACTAATTCTTGGTCACCGAAGCGGCTTGTGGCTAATTGTTTGCCTGACTGACAACAGTCAGCCCTAAGGTGAAGCGAAGCAGGTTGCAGTACATCGGCAGTCTTCGTAATCGGCCTAGCGCGGCACGAAGCCTACCAACCGTTCCTGTCGCCAACCACTTATTAGCATCGGACAGCTATGCAATAATAGGCTCTAACCAACCACACCGGCCACACCTGCTATTGTGCCAAGGAACGGAACCCTTCGTATCAAAGGAAGCAGATCTAACGACGTATGCTTTCCTAACCTATGAGTATTAGACTTCCCTATGTTAAAATCACTCCTTGTTTTGTGTAATCCTATTCTGATACCTTTTTAGTCTTTGCCACTTTAAGCAAACAATGTACGGTATAAGCAAACGTGAAATAAATCCGTGTAATATTAATGTGATAGGTACGTATGAACGAGTACATACATGGTGTAACTGCGCTGGGATCGACATAAAGTAGCAAACACAAATATGGCCCGGGAGGAATAAGGCTGAGAGGCGAGCGGCTGCCTCTATACGCTTTTATCCAGAAGAACAGTGCAGCGCCGCCAGCTTCGAGGGACTCCTTAGGACAATTTTAGTGCATCATAAACCTATCTTGCCGATGGGTATCTTGAACACGCACACATTACTCTACTCCTTGTTTTCTAGATACTGCTACTAGAAATACAGCTACCAGATAATGGTAGAGTCTCACGTCGAAGGCATGCCTCCAGCTATGCCAGGAGGCATCCTCCAGGAGAAGAAGAAGTTAGATTAAGTTAGGTAGAAAACACAGAACATGAGGTGTTCACACTTAGCCCTCAAGGGTAACAATGCATTGACATATAACCTCTGATAGGACTTCGGTCCTATTTGAGGTTGCAGCGACAACTTAACATCAGGTGCATGTTCGTTTGCTATACTGCTAATTTATTTAAAAAAAAACAATTCAATTGAAAATCAGCCCTCTGCCAACAACGATTCAGCTCTTCATGTATTGTTAAAGACAATTCTCGGGAGTTGCCTTCACAAATATTTAATCGTTAATTTTCTTTTAAATCGTTTCGTGGCGAACAAGAATACACACTGACGTGCCTGATAAATAATGCTAGGTCGTTCTCGGTATTTGCCGTCTGCTTGCATATGCAAGCGCAGTGGTCAAATCGCGGGAACTCATAAAATATTACTTCGCAATTAATAAAAGACAAGCAAGAATACGCTTGCTTGAGTTCTGTAAGGATTTGAATTATCGATGTTACATTCTATGTTATATCACCTTTTAAAGGAAATTGATGGTAGTATCGAACGCTTATTTGTATAAGAATGAAGAATTGTTTTAGACGTACCTGATGGTATGTATATAAAAAATGAATCTTTGTATGTTTGTCCTCTATGCGTTTCTAAACCTTCGATCAGATTGCGATGTAACTTTGCTAAGTTATTGTCTGCACGCCCGGAAAGTTTTCTAACATAATGCCATCGCGTACAATAGGTGGTGCGCAAGTTGTTGCAGAAATTAATGCATTTCATACAGTTTAACGGTAGTCTATGTATTTGATGTGTATGATGTGTACTGACAAAGGAATCCACAAGAACGAAGTCGCAGGCAACAGCCAGTTAACGATAAGATTGCAACAATTTTATCGTGCGATGCGGTCGTTTACCATTTTTGTTTTTTTTATTTAAGATTTTAATTTTAATACTTGTATATGAACTGAATTTCCATTTAAACACCATCGTGTATCGACGAAAATTGTAGTTTTCTGATATCGGTATCCTTGAGAAACTGAAGAAAGAAAGTTCCGAATAATATTATTTAAAAGGAAGTGTAGCTCCAGCAATAGTTATACATCAATTAGTTTTGGTTAAATGAAAAACTAACATCGTTGTCAAAAATATCAACGAGTTTCTCGAACACATTAATGAACACTAAAAGTGATACATAATTCTGAAGATAAAGAGTTTGGCAAAGGTCTCTTCACGAGGAAAATAATGAGCGAGAATAAATTAATGTGAACAATGCACAAAGCGATTCTAGCCTAGCGATGCTTCCGCTTAACATACAGTGAAACATAAGTAACATAGAATTGCATATTTATTTTCCCGAACCAATAAGTTTTCTACTTAAGCATTTTAATATTGAAGGAGTAGCAAAAAAGCATACGGGACACATGATGTTAAGTGCTTACAGCAGCCACTGGACATCCACATTATAAGTAAACTTGGCCCAATATTTCCCCGGGCGCGTACATCAACTGATGCTAAAATTGTTTTGATGGCGCATAACGAGAAACAAACAGAATAATTACCGACGAATTACGACAAGTAGTCGCTCACCGAAGTAAAAATTCACCAACTGAAATGTAATTTGGCAACTCCTTCGTTGCCACTCTCGGTTCGATTGTAATTATTCCAAGTTCAGGACGACGAGAAGAGTGCATTTGCGAATTTTTAAACAAACGCTGTCAGCCGGCCCTGTGGCTTCTGGTTTAACATCGCGGTTTCAACGAATGTTATTTTCAACACCGATAAAATGAAATTCAGAAATGTTAAATTCTATGCTGTTGTTGTAATTTGGAACACATCCTCTCTCAGTATAGTGTATGAAACCGCAACAAACCGTTCAACACAAAACATGGCGAGTTTCGCTTTTTACGGTCGAAATAGATCCAGCGTCAAAGTCACCGCTGCTGGAGAGCCGTGAACATAAGGACTCAAAGCGAAGTAAATAATTCTTAAATACACGCCCGGTTCGTGCACAGAAGCTACTTATCTATTTTTTGTTATTTTTTATATAAAGCTGAACCCCAAAACATTTAAGGAAGAAACAAAAAATAGTGCAGTAGGAGCGAGGAGTGCGGCGCGGCTGTGCGCCGGCGAGGTCGGGACTATACCTATGAACACTTATCTCATAATGGGCTTAGCGGGTTAAATGTTAATTGCCATTAACTTAGATAACATAAATATTTGCTTGGATAACATATAATAGTATATCAGAATATGTACCCTACATCAGACAGGATCACGCCTTCGATAATGAGCATGCGTTGCACGTGGTATTATGCCGATATAGCATTAAAAATTGTAATCAGTAGACTTGTAAATAGATATGCAATTATATCAGTACAATTTCTATATAACAAAAATTGTAACTGCATTTAAGTATTTCTAACTGTAGACACGCCGCGACGTGTAGCGTAACGCTTCGGTATGGTGTGAACTTTGGAATGTATGCTAAACATTTAGCACTCGATAAGAGGCAAAAAATTCTTCATGAAAATCGGTTCAGTGAATAATTTTTGAAGCAGTCCCTCGCCCGGCGCCTCCGGGAGTAATTTTGAGAGCATGCGAGGCGGGGTGCCGCGCTGCACTTCAACACGCCCGGAAAACGCTTAGCTTCACTACACGATTGACATTTACTACTTCACAATACCGGGTCACCTATTTTTGTGCAGAAAATACGGATGTTTTCTTTTTAAAAGGAGAAGGGTAGAGATGTTTTGTTCGGGTTCACTATTAACGAAACCTTAATGTGAAGTATGTCTTTATAGAGTCCTAACGTTGACAAAGAAGGCGCAATTTGACATAGATCACACAAAATATTCTAAGAAAGTATGCAGAGTTACAAAAAGGTGGACATACTTCTTGCGGCCGGGCGGCCGTTAGTGCTGGACGTCGCTTGCCGGTCACGGTGAGAAGGGACATTTTCGTGGAAATAAAACGCAGTAATTACTAGCTTGGCGAACAGCAATGATAATTTTATAAGTGAGCAAGAAGAGGTCACCGGTAATTGACAATTTCGCTGATGGGCATCGAGCGGCGCTTTCGTTAATTAATTCAACTAAGATAACGGTCGAACCCCGTGTTGGTGGTGCGGGGGTGGGTTCGCCAACATGCCGCGTCGACACTCAACCCCTTTATCGGTCCACGCCACGCGGTAACATTGTCCCAGCTGTAGCCCGAATTTGCGCTTACTTTAATTCATACAACACATTTGTCTTCGTCTTGAATTCTACCATGTACGATATTTGTTGTAAAGCGATCATTGTTATGTTAAGCGGTCACTACGGTCGATGGACCACCTAACCCAACTTCAAATGTGTGCCCCATTTTCAAACGTCACCC
>DWKW01002042.1:0-11585 GCA_018250115.1 Doberes anticus
TAATACTTAAAATGTGGAAATGTGTGAAGATATTTGTTACTCAATCACGCGTTAATCGTTACAAATACAAAAAAAAATCGATTAAACTTGGTCCACGGACCGACCCTGCCCTGGCTTCATACGAATGATATTTTTTGTCTCGGTAATGTATAATAAGAACTAAAATCCATCTTAAATCCACGCAGGCATCAGCTAGTTAGTTATACAATACTAGCGTATCCTCGCCACTTTGCCTGCGTGAATTTAGGCTGAAAAAAAGAGATATTGAAAAAGGAAGAGAAATGTTACCTTTACTTTCTTTAAATATAAAGTATTCAATATGTTAATTTTGGACTTAGTCTATTTGCGTAACTAATTTCATTTAAAATCGGTCCGCTGTTTATGCTTGACTTTTTATCTACAAAAACTTAGTCATCCTGTTAACCCTGTAGGAGATCGTTTCTCGAAAACAATGGAACATCTGTAATTCTATTACTTTTTAAGATTATAATTATAATGTTTCAAAATGTTTCTTCCTGCAAACTTTACAAGCCCTTTCTCCCCTTTAGGAATTTCAAATTTTAAATCAAACAGGTTTAAGCTGTACGATGTCCGTCAGTAAGCGACCTCCTCTCAGAGATATGAAGGGTTTAGAAAATAGTTGACCACGCTGGTCAAGTGCGGATTGCCAGACTTCACACGTTGTTTAGAATGTTACAGAGCAATTTGACATTCAGGTTTTCTCACGATGTTTACCTTCATTATTAAAGCGAATGATTATTAATTAACATAATACAAAAAGTAATTTAAGATAACATAAAAATCTTTTTGAGCAATTGAATAACTGAAGATTAATTTATGATTGTAAGAACTACGAAAAAACTTGTTAGAGCTGAATTATTTTGATGGTGGTAGAGTGTTATGTCGAATGCTCGCCTGCGGTGGCACCACCACCGTTCCTATTTCTGCCGTGAAGCAACATTATGAGAACTGCTGTGTTTCGGTTTAAAGGGTGTGGTTAGGCAGAAGACACTGGACAGGAGGCATTCCAACTCAGTCCTCTGGAGTAGCAACGCATCCACATACAACCTCAGATAGGGATTCCGTCCTAGTTGAGGTTTGATGTGGATGTCCATCGCAGTGACCACTGCAGTGACCACTTAACATCAGGTGGCCTGAAATTTAAATTATAGGTGAAGCTAATAATTTTGTGTGTGATTTGCTGGGATTGTATTAGCATAAAACTATTAGTGTAAACAGGCTAAAGACATGTTTGATACATTACATTTTACCATTTTGTCGGCTTTTAAGCGCAAATATTGATGTGTGTACAATTATTTGGAGTGGCGTACACGCTACACGCGCTGATTGCTGTTTAAAGCATTAATAGATTGAACGGTTTTAATGGAGTATTAATTTAATCGGTTTACGTAGATGAATCTTTTTGTCACTATTAAAAAAGTGATTTATTTGGAACTTCTATTAATTTCTCTTTTTTCTCTTAAGGTTATATCGAATTTGTGATATGCATCGTGTGCATTATGTATAATTCGTACTTAGGTATAATAGAGAAACGAGAAAATAAAATAAAGAAAACGAAGAAACTGTTCTTCTTTCACATTGTTAGTACCTTAATTTACATTTATACAATATATACAATTATTACATCTTGTGATGAACTTTTCCAAGCCATCTAAAATATTTTTTTCTTTGCTCTCAAAAGTCATTAATGAATTTACTTACCCTTTGTTTCGTTTTAAAATTGGATAGTGTATAAAAGTCCTCGGGGCCCAAATCTTTACTCTAGGGGGGGAGACAGTAGTTGTCAACCCGAACGATTGCGACACCTTGAACTTTGGTGGTGGTGTATCAGCCATTGCATCGACTTTTGATTGGATCTCCAGTCACAAGTTACAATCCGCAAAATGGTGGTGTCTCCAATGGTGTCCAAATGGTGATACTCCAATTAATACAGTTATTTCACTGTTTTTTCATCGAACAGGAATATTTTGTTTACATTTTTCCGTACTTGCAGTTTTCTTGTGTCTCAGATACATGCAATGATGTTCTCTTAATGAATCACTGATTAGTATGAAGATAAGCGAGCATATCTACCCCCAACCTCTCCTTCTCGTGTATCGTAGCTTAAATCCACAATCCAAATCATCTTTGAAGAGTGGCCATGCCCGTGCACAACATTGGAAAAATAAAATAATTGGCAGAGTCTTCTCGAGTTCTAAACTCGACATAAGGAGTTCTAATTCAGTTCTCAGTATGAACAATGCATCAAAATTAAAGGATTTTGATCTATTCAATTTTGGATGTTGGTGGACATGGTCTGTCTGATGTTGCCTTAATCTGCAAGAAATGTCATCTTTAAGATATTTTTTAGCTTCCATATCCTGCCAGTCCCGAACATATTTACTCCTATACCGCAAACAAAAACGAAATTTGCTGACCTATCACGTTCATTCTTAAGCTGAAGTTCAAGGTTCCCCTGAAACTCAACTTGGGTGCGAGCCATAATCTGAATAAATAATTGTATCTCTTAGGGCGTATTCACCGCACCGGAGTGAAGAGGAATTTTATATACAATATTACTTGACGGTACTTGACCGTCGATCGTCAATTGTTATTTCTTGGGAATTTTGCGTTAGTGTATTTTTTCATAATAAGCGTATACTATCACAGTGTTCGTGATTATTTCAACGCGAACGCAATTAGAGAGGAGTGGCTAGCCGCCTCCTGTTTGTTTTAATTACGTCGAAATAACCCACCGAGCTACCCGCGCGACCATGTCGTCCCCGCCCGATCCACTTTTATTGCAAATTGCTAAATCCATTTATGATTAAAGAAAAAACAAACCAGTTTTCTAGTGTAATCACAATGCTGCAAATTTAATAAATTGTCTCAGTTTTTGTAATATGAACTGACATGAACGGTAATATCGCCTCATTACGTGACGGTTGTTTGGTTGTAGAAGATCTCCCGCTAGATTATTGGATGCTTAAATCTGATTCATGTGAGGTATTAGTATTACGCGAGTGGCTAGTGGAGATAATCATATTCATAATATACCACCTGCTGAAATCGGCGATCAATTTCTTCAGTTTGCTTTTACATCAATTTTAAGATGTCTAAAATAAGACAAGATAACAGTGCAATGCGAGATGTGTCGAGTATTGTGTATTCGAAACTTTCGTGTAGTCCAGAGGAGGAGCTGGGTGGATCACTGGTTATTGGATCACTGGTCACAAATAGGACTATCTGTGGTTGCCTATGCCCAAATAGCGTTAAGCTGATGCTACCGAAAATTTGCCATTAATTATGGGCTGTGTTACTAACATTAATTTGCGAAACGAAACATTTCATTATTCATTTTTATAGTAAACTAACCGTGCCCCGCGGTTTAACCCGCGTCGGGGTCACGTTGTGAAATTATATGGCTTGAGTCAGATTAAAAACTGTTTTAAAAAATTAAAGTGACAGATATCATTGTACTATAAAACAAATCATAGTGTGACCTCTGATTTTCTTACAATTTTTTCACACATGTCATGCTTACAAGTGTACTGAGCGCCGTGATGATGAGAGATGATGATGACTAAACTGAGCCATGTATTTATCCGACTTACTACAATTATTATCATAGTTCGACCAAATAACATAAAAGCTTTATAAGTTATTTATTTACACTTTCCTCGTGATTTAGTCTATCAATTAGTGAAAATCTCATGAATATCTACAGAAATTATTGAGTTCAGACAGACAGTGACTTTGTTTGATGCTGTACATATTACAGATTGAACTATACTGAGCATCAGCATTACATTCATTGATGGTCCAATAATAAAAATCCTAGATACATACAAAAACGTACATGTAAAACCAAAAGGACTCGTTTATAATAACTATAAGGCAACCTATGAATTTGAATAGTTCTCATAAAAATTTAAAACGAATATTAACGTAGAAAACTGTAAGAATCTTTTACTACACATTTCGCTTTCTAATGCCACTTTTAAAATTCATACGAATATTATTGTGGCTGGATACGTTTTGCATAGCATATTCAGATCTTATAAACTTAAATGTAGTTTTCGCAGGCAGAGCCGCAGTCAGCACACGGCAGTTTCCTATTGTACATGAAAATTTCATATCATATATATGTAGAATGAAGATATTTCTTTCACTTCTTATCTACTTTTATTTTATTTTATTTTTATCAGCAGAGTAACGTTATTTTTGAACCGCACAACTCCGGCAACTGATTTAAAAAATTAAATGACTACTTCTTAAGCAACAATTACGGTCTATATCTCAACACATTCACTATCCCATAATCAGGTACAATAGTTAAGCTTTTGAACGCCAAAGTCGCGAAACCCTGTGGCAAAAAAAAAAAAGCTTTACGGAAATACTAAATAGACACACCAACTGTTGTGTGTTTCATTCGCATCTTTGAATAATTCATACTCCCATTTTTATTTTTAAAATTTTAAATTCGTTATAAAATTATTGCCGTAAAATTATTATAGTATCGCTTAGATAAATAATATTTTATATTATTCGTAAGGTGGATGTCAAATAAATTACTTAACATTTTGCATAGTTTTATTAAAGAAATGTTTTTCTTATATTTTTAACACTCGTTAAAGATACATTGTTATCATGACACAAACATACTTTTTTTTAATTATTCAAACGGAATAGCAAACGAGCATGCAGGCCACCTGATGTTAAGTGGTTACTTCAGCCCATGGATATCCACATCTGAGGTTGTATGTGGATGCATTGCCACTCCTGAGGACTACGTTGGAATGCCTTCTATCCAGTGTCTTCTGCCTAACTACACCCTTCAAACCGAAACACAGCAGTTCTCACACTGCTGCTTTACGGCAGAAAAGGGGCCGCGGTGGTACCGCCGCAGGCGAGCCTTCGACATAAGACTAATATTATCAAATAATACTAATAATAATACTTTTTGTGTAATGTCAATGTGTTAAGCTAAAATTGTTTTCACAAAGTCTCTGGGGGTAATATCCATCTACTCTTATCCACTCTTATTAGATCCTTGATCCTGATCATTTAACTTAACTTTAATATGCTCAACGCTGAGGCGACTCTTCACTTTACTTAACTTCACATTGAAATCTCAAATGATTTCTTATTAGATGCTAATCGCCACTTGTCCCTAAAACCGAATCGGTTTAGTAGGTTGTAGAACTAAGTTCGTCCAGAGAGGTACCACCGCCACGCCCAGTTATGCCATGAAGAAATATAATGAAGTTATATTGTGATTCGGTTTGATAGCTGTGGATGCCGGTATAACAATTTTTGAGGCACCCATCGTAGTCCTTGCTAAGGTACTGTTTGGGGTCGGACGTGGATGTCTATGGATTGCAGTGACTACTGGTAGCCTGCATGCTCAGCTGCTACTGTATAACATAAATTTCGCAGAATGCTTAAATTTTTAGCATTTTGAAGTATATTAATCAATTGGATAGTAAAATTTACATGTACATATACAGTTCAAATGAATGATAAAATTAGGTTAAGAATCTGAACCTCCTATTCCCGTTGGTCCGGGTTCTGATCCCAGCACACACATGATTTTTTTCAAAATTATGTACTTATTACAAATTCTTTATTTTAACGGTAAAGGAAAACACCGCGAGGAACTTCACATGTCTAATGGAGTTCATAATGCTCTCAAAGACATGTGAAGTCCGGTAATCCGCACTTGGCCAGCGTAGTGGACTATTGTCTATACCATTTCATAGCTGGTCGTAGAGTATATCTGCCGTAGAGCTCAGTGTGAGAACTAGTGTGTTTCGGTTTGAAGAGTGTAGTTAGTTAGTAAAAATAAAATAAATCCCGTTTCCAGCAGTGGGACAATACTAGGTTGATAATGATGATCACATACATCAGTATCCTAAAAATCTTGATAAAACAGGATATACAATAAACCAACCATTGCTTTCCTTTTCGCTCTACCGCTTTTTAATCTCCAAAATTGCACCTATTTCATCTTTTTACGAATTTATACACGCTGAATATTCCAGTTACCTAGCGAATACTGATTTTCGTAACAAATATTTTACCTATTAAAACATATGAGTGAAGTTGAATACTGGCAGTGTTATATATCAGTGGTACTTTTAAATTCCGCTTATTTGCTTTTAGATAGCGTAATATGTGGTTAATAGCAACAATTAAGCACTTATTATGGATGGAACTTCAATTTTAGCGAAAGTATCGTGATGCTACCAGGTCTTGCTCCAGACTTTGTGCAATAACGTTACGAAATCATTAGCCACCAGTAGTGTATTAAAAAGGTTTGCAGGTAGATAATATGTAACAACACAACAAACTTAAGTCGATATTTAAGCAACAATTTTAATTTTGAAGTTAAAATAAAAATTTCAATTGAATGTTAAAAAGCCAGGACAGGTAAATGATACGGAAACGAAAAATTGTGTTGTAACTTCATGTTATCATATTTTTTATAAGATTAATAAGTAGTAATCTGAATTGAAAATCGATTTAAGTTAAATTCAATAAAAGATGTATCAAAGAGTCCAAACCGCAGCCATGGTTACGTTACTGCCTTGGATATCCATACCGATCCTTTAACCAAAATATATGTATATACATTTTTGTTACAACGAAAAGCGAATTGTCTACTACAAAGTCTTTTGCAGAGGCTTTTTAGCGCGACAAACATATTTCTTACTTAACAAATACTGCAAACACTAAAACGAAACCAATTTTATTCACATTGTTTTAAAAAAAAACATGTTGAAAGAGCGCTCACCGTAAAAAGTTCATTCATGTTGTGTCCATTAATAAACCATCCACACGGTAGACTATTTTAAGCACGTAGTTGTTTTCACACAACGTTATATAGATATAATCTCAAGGACTACCTGCCTACAATATACATATAATAATAATAAATTTATTTATTCACACTCCAAATAAGGTCAAGGACTAGGGCGCAGGTAATTAAAATATGAATATTAAATCTTATGTAGATAAAGAAAAACCCTAATTACGGGTTCCAGTGTCCTCGCTGAAGATTTTCGTAGGTACATATTCTGCTTCATAAATTGTTACTTAATTAAGCAGTACGCTTATATAAATATAATATACCAAAATTTTATGTTGCTACGTTGAAAATTTAGTTTATTAGGATTGATGAGATACGATAAGTCTCTTTAACCTTTACGGAACAAAATTAAAACTGAATGTAACGAGCACTTTGTTTTTGAATGAACTCGTACGCTTACAATTTTATGTTAAAAAAATAATTTCACCTTAACTTCAGAATTAATAAGTTACGATTGTTGTGTTTGCATATTGATTTCTTTTAACGCAATATTATGTGTGTAGTAGACAAGTTTTGGCTTTGAAGATGGTAGTCGGGTGAGTGAGGGGCGTTTAACGGGCTAATTATCAAACGGCTAATGAAGTTTGTATTCAGCGGGCGGGCACGGGGCGGCGGAGCTCGGAGGCACTACGTGCGGCGACTGGCAACGCGCCCCACCTGATATCTCCCCTCCCTCTACAGAAAAATTGCAGAGAAAAAGTTTCATCGCAGGGGAACGTGAATGAAATGAAGAATTGTGTCGGTCGCTTTTGGGATTATTCTCAACATAAAATTCCTCTGGAACCTTTTCTTTCTGTTTCAATTCATCAAGACGTCTTTTTATGCAGCGAAAAGCGATTGAGTGTTATCGCGGATTTTTTAACATGCGAAAGTGAGCTATGTTTATTTATTTATACTTAAGAGCTTCTTATATAGCCCCATCTCCGATATTTGGAATACGAAATCAGCAGCTGGATTTGTAAGTGGCAGAGTTAAGTCTATCAAGTAGTTCCTTTGGCTTAGACGATAATTTATAGTTAGTTAACTTACGTGTGCGCTAAACCACACTGCTATGTATCTTACTGAAGCGACGTGAGATTAATTATCGCGGAAATTGTTACAGCCACTGCTCTCAAGTTGCAAGAGAATGACTAATACTTTCACATATTATACGACTATAATTCATCCAGTAGGTATAAGTTTATTAGTCCTAGACAATGAAAAATATTTTAATCGATGAATAAAACTGGCGGTCTTAATTACCAGAGTCGTTTCAAATTTTTCAATATAATACTCTTAGGTTCCTTCTTTCATGTCGGCGGAACGACAAAAACCTTGGAGGCAATTAGAAAAGTATTAATAATACTTTGCCCTCTGTACCCGGAAAACCGTAGAAGCTTGATAACGAGCTCTGTAAGGGAAGGTCTTATTAAATTATACAGCGAAGAATTTACTCGCTTTCTTAGATCTAAATATATCAATAAATTACTATTATGCCATAATGTTTTCGTGTTTGGAAAAATAAGACGTAATAGATCGTTTATTAATTTTAAATTACGACGAACAACATGTTATTGGAATTTATTGGATGTACTCGTAGACGCCTTTTTGCAATTTCATTGTAGCTTATCATACTACCTACTAATGTTATAAATGTGAAAGTGGCTGAAGATGTTTGAATGTTTGTAACTCAATCAAGCATTACCCATTAAACGGATTTGTATGAAACATGGCACACAGACAGTCCATGGCTTTAATAACACATAGGATTTTTTTCCCGATAATGCGTTCCCGTGGGATAACATCTCTTATAAGTTTGTGAAGTGTTTTATTCCGTCACTCTTAAACAGTTGTACTGGATTGACCCTTATAAATAGTATACCGGGAAAATAAGGATTCTAACGGAATCTTTCCCTTCTTTTTTTCTTACCTTTTTTATCCTAAATATATACGGATAAAGTTGCTGGTACAATCTTGTATTCTATGAGCAATGTTCAATGTCTTTAAAATTTACTACAATTAGAGACCAACTCCTGGGTTGTTAAATTCTTTTTAATGTATTTTAAACATTAAAACCTTTATAATATTATAAGATAAAACGATGTTTTCTGTTCCTTTTCTTTAAACTTTCATGTAAACACATAGGTGATTATATTTTACACATATTTCTTATTGTCAGATGAAGAATTAATGAGCTTATGTGAACCCCCACACAAGGGCAGACATACTCCTAATTTACTAATAAATCACACAATAAGACAATACGCGAATTGTTATTAGATAGTTTTGTATCTTAAATAACTATTAATATATCGTTGTCAAATATATCTAATTATTTCAGGAGATTTTTTTACCTAATTATTTTACTTAAATAATGCTACATAAACCTAGTAATTGTCTAGGTAATAACTTTGACGTTAAAGAACAGATTGTTCATTGAAAAACAAACTTATTATACTGTATAAGTTCTGTATAAAAGACATCTCAAGTACCTAAATAACATAATTATAGAGGCTCCTCGCCACATTGAGATGGAAATCTGAAAGAGCGCTCTCGTAGCGGAACTGTATCGTCGAAATCCCGCAGCTACATTTTGAATGCTCCGCCTTACATTTACCAGAGCCCGCTTTGATTCGAGATTTAAAAAGGTCATAAAGCTTTATTAAAATGAATAACTTTCCGAAAATTGAGCTCGTATTTTGCCCAAAAAGATATAGTACCTATAGTTATATATCCTGTATGTATATTGTAGGTGTATATGTGTAATTGAAATGTTTTTTTTTTAATAGCAATCTTTTTTTGGATAGTTAAATAGTTTTATCAGGGTTTCATTTTCGGAAAATTTTCTTACGAAGTAGATAAACGGCTCACAAAAGAAAGATTCAATTAAACAGTTTGTTTGTTTGTTATACTGTTTTGCTTTTAACAACGAATTGAAATACGAAACTACACAACAACTCCACTATATATGAAATGTAGAAATTAATTCTTACTTAACTCTTCAAAATAAGCATTACCAGATTGGATTTTAAAAAGATTTTACTGCTGCTTTCGCGGTGAACGTGGCGTCTAATTAAATATAGTGGGTGATAAAAATCCCCTGTTTTTCACTATGTGTTTTTCACATTCAGCTCGAATATAATGTAAATTTTCAGTCATATGGACATGACCTAACGCTGTTTTTTTAGAAATAAAGAAGAACCACTCTTGCTTCTTTAAAAATATTAATATTAAATATTATTTAAAAATAATGATTTCAAAAAATGTTACTTTCAATTTCATACACACGGTACATACATTCTACCTATTTCAACTTCTATCCTCTTCTACACCATTAAATGATTTGGAGGATTTTTGTAAAATTATGAAATACAGATAGACGGATGTAATATAATTAATGAAGTTATAAACCTATAAAAAAAAGGTACATAATAAAGGTACATAAATATTTAAATTTAAAAATAGGTTTGTTATAGACCTAACGACCTACAACGTTAAGCTACGTTGAGCTAATTGGATTGGTGATCGCTTTTGGCAAAAAACCATTGACGCTTTTTTCCTTTCGGGGGCCACGAAGTCGGGGAAGACTAGTACCTCATTGGAGCAGCACACTGAAGTATACTCCCGAAGGCCCTGAGGCCCAGCTGTAAGAAATAAAGAGTCGCAACCTTATAAATATTGAAGTGGATTGTGTTTTTGTGACAGCAGTAATGTAATTCACTGCTGGATATAGTTGTCCCCTCACCTGCGCCACTGTGACTACTTCAGAGTTCACCGATTTCAACTCTTACCAGATTTTTTCGGCCTGGTCATCAGCGCTCGAAATCTGTACTAGAAAATAAACCTATTCCCATTCTTAATGTGTACAGTCGACACCTAGATTATGACACCTTCTCTGCTATTTCTCCATATCATTACGTACCTGCGCGTAATCGTAGACGGAACCACATAAAAATAACCTCTCAATATTTTATCGGTGGGTACGGCTCAACGGCGTCATAGTTCACGCAACGCATCTGGCCGTAACGTTTCGCCGGGCAATAAGTCCGGGTTAATTGTCGGAGAGGATAATTTGGTGTCGGTTTACTGTTCTGCCGCGCTGCTGCCGACCGTCGCACATGCTGCTAATTACTCAGTCACGCCTGTACTGAAAAACGCGGTTCATCTTACTTTATACATTATGCATGACGTTACGTTTTGGTGAATTATAAAATCACAGAACCTTATTTTGTTTTTCATCTCTGTTTTGCTGTTATAGTCGTCTGTGACGTAAACCTTAGGTAGAAGGGCCGTTTCCTACTGTAGGGCAATAACGATTTGTCGACCATGATGATACACCGGACCGGCATCAAAATGAAGAAAAAACATAGAAAATATAATGAATAGCGGATTTTTTTATAAAAGATGTGTAGCTAACTAGTATGCACATTGTTATCATCATACCTGATGCTGAGTGGTTACTGCCTGGACTTCCACATCGAATCTTAAATAAAATCGAAGTGTTATCTGAAGTTAACGTGGATGCATTGCTACTCGTGAAGACTAAGTTAGAACGCCCCTGGTAGACTACTGCGTCCTTCAAACAAAAACGTAGCTTTTTGGCAGAAATAATTAATCATAATCCTACATGCTGTACCAGATTTTTTTTTCGAAAAGAATAATAGTTTGGGACGAAAGGTATACAAAAAAAAATCTGATAGTGTTTAGTTCTACTTTAAAACATGTACAACGAGTG
>DWKW01002043.1:0-11584 GCA_018250115.1 Doberes anticus
GGTTTAATACATAAATTATTACAAGCTATCAGGGGAAAAATCGGATTCTCTATAAACGCACCCGTATCATCTTTGCGAAGTGTCGATCACCAAATATTACATTGATTGAGATGTACGAGTATGTTAGCGAAATGTCATTGTGAAGTAGTCATTAAGTTTATGTTATAAAGTACGTTAGCCATATTGCTAAGACATAGTTATTGTTAAGTATCATGAAACATCTCAAGTCTACATACAATAGTTCCTTTGTCATGTGTCATTTTATTATCATACGAGTTACGAAAGTAATGTAAAGGATATTCATTTAATATTGTATACATAATTTACCGAATAATTATTTGCTATCTCAAATATGATTTTTTTGAATAAACATTTACATACTGAATTAACTTGTGTAACCTTTTTCTTTTAGAAACTTTATTTTGAGAAAAAAAAAGCTTATATTTAAGACTGCGGAAGCATTAAAGCCGCAGTTTTTGCTGCTAAGCGGCATTGGTGGCACTGTCTTGTTCCAGCCTGAATTAAAAGTAAGCTTACTTTCCATTTATACAAAGTAATAAAAAAAAATCGTCATAAACATCAACCCATAGCTGTTTCAGTGCCGGATTCTAATCTAGTCCCAAGTGCGCTTAAGCGTTCACACATAAAATTGCTCGAGTCAGGTAGCGTACCTGATATCTGATAAGTCACTAAACTATTGAACGGTGGCTAATAGGATGACCGTAAGGAATTTGTTCGAGTATACCACTGAGTAGCGGAGGGTACAGTGGAGAAGCGACCGGGGAGACGTGATGGATCTGGTCGTTAAGAGGCCTGCGACTCCGGGATAACAATAATAAACAAATAAAATAAAACCATAAATATAGATGAAACTGGGTTTATGTCTTGGATGAAATATAAGCACAGCACAAGTTTCACTGGTGCGTTCCATTGGAAATCCTTATTAACTGTAATATACACTTTACACAAAGGGCTACTAAGATGAATACTTATCTACTGCGCTTCAGTATACAAAATAAATATGTACCCAGATGAACTGTTAACAGAATGTTGATGAAACAATTGAATCAGGCAGCTTAGGAAACATGCAGTTATGAGCGCCAACTACGATCAAACTGTTCACAGTTCCGTGCCTACGGTCTAACGTGACGCTCGACTTGTGAACGATCGCGCGCTTCCATTTCCCGCCAAATATAAAGAACACAATAAAAATAGTTTATTGTTCTGTGCCTCAGATTCTTCAGTGTTAACATGCCCGTGAAATATTCATTCTAAGCAAAAAAAAAGTAACATTAATTTAGTAAGTTGAACTTTTAAGCATAAAAATGACTGCCGGTTCCGAAGAGCACGAACCCCTAATTACTACGTCTGTGGACAACCAAAGGGTTACTTATGCCAACAATTCGCCTCAGGTAAGTAGAAAAATTTTCGAAATGTCAATTTTTTTTTTTAATACCCACGAGCTATTGCATAATATACAGCAATAGCAAGCAACAGATTTTAATTTAGACATCTGTGTATTTTTTTAAAAATTGCAGTGAATTTGTTTACTTAAGGAAGTGGCAATAAACCTTGTGTTCAAATGACTAGCTGTTGTTTACAAAAAATGGTTAGTATCTATGTATAAATACTAAAATTAAACAGTAATTTCTGCAGTCCGTCAACTAACCTACATAGAATCTAATCAATTATTAATACAAATTTTGCTGGTCAAAACCGTAGCTAATAGTGAAATATAAGTAACTTATCAACAAAGAACGCATGGTCTCATCCTGAAGATGTCATTTTACTAAAAAAACATCACGGAATGTTTTTACTTTTATTTATTCCTTCATACGGAACCGGTCGTCGGCGGTCCTATTCTCAATAAACCGTTTGGTGGTGGTAGAGTCTTATGTCGAAGGCTAGCCTGTGCATCACTACCGCTGTCGTACCTGTACGTCTTTATTTCGTAGAGCAGCAGTGTGAGAACTAAAGTGTTAAGGGAGTGGTTAGGCAGAAGACACTGGACAGGAGGCGTACCAACTTAGTCCTCAGAAGTAGCACATCCACATCCTACCTCAGATAGGACTTCCGTCCTAGTTGAGGTTTGATGTTTATGTCCATGGGCTGGAGTGGTACCAATTAACATCAGGTGGCCTGCAAGCTCGTTTGCTATTCCGTTTGAATAAAAATAAAAAGTGTTGATATGTTTTAAGAATGTGAAGTTTGTTTTTGTTACTCAATCATGCATAAATTGATAGAAGGATTAAAATAAAAATTAAGTCAATCATACAAACATTGTGTCCAAGTCCTGAATTAACATATAGGATCTTTTACCACGGAAGATCAAAAGAGTCCCACAAAATATTATCCTTCTTTTTACCCTAGTATTTTTGCCCTAAATGTGCACGATGTACTCGTACATATATAATGCACGAAGTCGCAATCACCCGTACCTACATTGATAACTAGTTTCTTACTGAGAATATTACATGTACCAACATAAAAACAATTCGAAGATTAGCTTTAGAAATATGTATCTGTTCAGTAACATTACTTTATAAGTGAGTCAACCTCCATAAGGTTCTTTGTTAGCTCTTTATTTAAATGCAGCTTCTACAGAGTATGTAATGAAATGAAACCGAATGTATTACGAATTACGAAAATTGAACCGAGACAAGGCCAAAATTAAAATTTCATCATTAATGTCAGTGGCCAAAGTATAAAAAAGTTAAAACTTGTTTCTAATGGGATGGTCCCACGAGTTTTCCAACTTACGCATTCTAATGCGCTATCAAATTATACTCTTGGTGGCCTTTCTATAAGACGTATGAGATTTCTAGGTGAGAAATTTTCAATCGTACTATGTCGACAATAATGGATTGAATCAACCCGAAGATGCCAGTGGGAAAGTCGGATTTGACAAATATTTATTTTATTTTTTGGTGTGTTTGATCCTTATGAATAAATAACAAAAAGTCAAATGCATTTTAAACGATTAGCAAAAGTGAGATTTAGTTAAATTTTTTAAAAGTAAATTTGGTTTATTGACTGTGTTGTATACCTACATCACACCGCCATTTTGAAACTATGATTGATATGATGATAGCGATTAGACCCAATTTTCAGTAGGTGCCGAGATTATTTGTTTGGATTGGAATAAAATTTGTTCCTAATTAATTATAAAGGTACACACACATCCACATGTGTACTCACGGTGATCAATAATAAAGAAAAACAACTTAAATTCAATAGTGCGACAGTTAAGAATATCCGCTTATTAGGTAAAAAAGAGCTACGACGTTAAGACCATTTCTATTTCTAGATTCAGATCAAAGAGACGCGGCAGGGTCGGCGAGTGTCGATGTCAACGGTGTCAACCACTCAACGATTCCATTCATTGAGCCCAATTCAATGGAAACGTCAATTTCCTATCGAGCGGAGTACAAAAGACTTCTTTAATTCAGATAATCGTAACTAAAATAACAGTGGATTCTTCATATTATTCACTATTAAGCCAGCGCATATTCTATAAATCTTTCTTCGATCGAAATTAAGGAGTGGCAGAATACCAGGAATAACCAAACCTCTTTAAATTTAAATAAATGCAGGTTAGGTACTAAAGTTTCTGAGTATTAGGGTATTTCCTATTTTGTTAATATGTAATTCCAAATAAATAATAAGGAACTATTTTAGAATATTGAAAAAGTACTTAAACAGTCAGTTATTAAAAGTGTTCAAGAACTGAGTGATTTCTTAATTATAATTAAGCGAGCTTTTGAACAAAAAAGTATTAACATTTCATTTGATAGGTTTGAAGTATGAGGATGTGTATCCAAGGGTGGGACCCATTTTAAAAAGATAGTGTATTTTAAACTGAAACAAATAGTGAAAAAAAATTTTTCACGTGAATATCAATTACGGTTCGCGTACCGAGTTGATACCTACCTAAGGTTTGATCTCAATTGGCTGATTGCGCCGACCTCAGAGACGGATCGATTACGTCTAAGATTTCAAAGGACCTCCGAATCATTCCATCTGATTAGCTTGTTGTCCAATATACTAGTCGATGCTTCATTAATAATGCGTAAAACTTATAACGCTGTAGATTAAGTAACTGACAAATAGAGCAACTGTTTGTACATCAGCTGTAATATAATAAATATTGTTAAAATAGCGAATGGGATAAAGGTTTGGATAAGAAATTTAACATTTAATCATCACATTTGATGGTGGTAGAGTCCTTAGACACTAGCGGCGGCACTAGCGCTGAACCTTTCTTTCTTCTCGTTTTTGCTGCTTATGTTGTGTTTCGGTTTTAAGGGTCTAGTTAGGCAAATGTATTCTATTTGACAAAAGACATTCCGACTTAATCCGCAGGAGCAGCTACGGATCTGGGTGCAACTTCAGTCCTATTTGAGGTCGCATGTGGATGTCCATGGACTGCATTTTCCACTTAAGATCAGGTGGCTTGTATGCTCATTTGCAACTCCGTAAATGTTTTTTAAATGAAAATTCCAAAGTTTTAAAACTTTTGCAGTATTTCTATAAAACTTAAATTAATTGGTTGTTAGACCAGTAACGTTATTTTTTTCGTAGAGCTGTGTTAGAGTTGACTTGGATTCTGTTCTAATAGATTCTGAGCTTCTGTTTGTAATACCGTAGCTACTTACTGTACATACCGAGTGCCTGTAAGCTGACACCTACCGGTACCAGACCTACCAGTATTTGGTAACGTAATCAGTATCTATGACCTATGGCCTATATTCCTTCCGGTTTAGTTTCACCTGGTCGCTGGCTTACTAATATAATAGATAGATTATCTAGAGGAACTAACCAATGCCAATGGTTATTATATTTTTTTAATTTTGAAAACAAATTCAGACTCTAATACGTTAAGATACTTTTGGAAATGTAAGAAAAAAATACTTCCAGAACGAGAGCACACCAAGCGGCAGTCCTCGGACGAGTGGCGGCGAGGTGACGTTAGCGATACCTACGAATAAGAACTATGGAGCAATCGGTGGAGTTGAAAAGGTCACATACACCTGGGCGGACGTTAACGCCTTCGCCACCGAGACTAGGAACAGGAACAGACGCTTCTGGAACTTCTGGAAGAATTCCCCCAGCCGCATGTTCCAGCAGAGGAAGCAGCTGTTAAGAAATGGTAAGAAAATTCAATTATATCCTCAAATTCAATGAAAGAGGAAATTAAATGCTGTAGGTTATTGAGATAAGCAATACCAGAAGAGTCACCAACCTCTTCTAGTATTGTTTATCTCCATTCCTTATCTACATCATATTGCTTGTTTACAGCCGAAAATAACCTCTTCCTTCAGATGGCTCGTCGGCTTGCTAGGTTTAATTTTATAAAATGTGTGAATTACCATTAACAATAACAATGAATTATACAAGTTTTGACAGCGGTAGAACATAACGCTCAAGGCTCATTGGGCCCATTTCTGCCGTATATCACTGCTGCGATTCGTTTCGAAGGGTATAGTTACTAAGACTTCAATGGACGGACTTTATGTATCCACGAACAACCTCAAATAGAATAGAAATTCTATCTGATGCTGCAGTCACCACTAAACATCAACACCATAAAACAAACATGCCCTGCATCCTCATTTGCTATTCCTTTTGTAAAAAAAAAATAGAATACGTCACGAAATGTATGACTAACTATTAAGTTATATTTTTTCCGTAGTCAATGGCGCAGCATACCCCGGGGAGCTCCTCGCTATCATGGGCTCATCAGGCGCTGGTAAGACAACTCTCCTGAACACGCTTACGTTCAGGACCCCAAGTGGTGTGATGTCCAGCGGCATCAGAGCTCTGAACGGGCAACCCGCCACGCCTGAGGCACTGGCTGCATTGTCGGCGTATGTACAACAGCAAGATCTGTTTATTGGCACGCTCACTGTTCGAGAGCATCTTATTTTTCAGGTAAGTTCTAAACTTTCGAGAAAGTACCGTATGTATCACACACATATTGTTAGTATACAAAGTGTTTTATCGACATTACTATTGTGAGCCCCCCGAGGAACAGTCGGAGCTTATGCCCAGTTCACCTTTCCTTCACTACTACACCCATCGAAGATTGAGGATGCACCCCTACCTGCTAGACTCGTAGATTTAAGCGTTCGTTTTTGCCACACACTTAAATTATGACTTGAATATAAATCGCTATATAGATTATAGTTGTATTTCTCTTTACAGAAAGATTAAAAAAGATTAAATAATTAAAAGATTTCATCTTGAGGTTTAAAATTGCAAAGTTAGTTGCAGTCCCACTAATTGGACTGATCTGTGTCCTGTCTTAGAACCTGTTTTTGTAATGAGAACTGGTTCGAATATCTTCCTGCTATTAACAAAGACCTGTTCTTCCATGACCCATACATTGTCGTTCCCGTTTGAATATGTAAATGTAAAATGTATGTATATTGCCATGGAAGATAATGGAGGAAATAAGTATTAAAATAAAAATAGCCCGCCTGGATTTAGGGTAGTTAATCTATAATGTTATAAGGTGATGGTGGTAGAGTCTTATGCCGTAGGCTCGGCCGCACCACCGCTGCGTCTATATCTGCCGTAAAGCAGAGAAGTTAGGCAGAAGACACTCGACAGGAGACATTTCAAGTTATTCATCTGGAGTAGCAACACATAGAACTTCCGTCCTAGTTGAGGTTTGATGTTGATGTCCTTGGGCTGCAGTGACCACTTAACATCAGCTGACCCGCACACTCGTTTGCTATTCTGGTATTATAAAAAAAACTATATATTGGTCAAAGCAGCTTAGAATTCCATGAGAGAACGTTACTATGTTATAGTGAAACCCGAATGCAAATACGAGATTTCTTTTACACTATGTATGAATTTGCTATTCGATATAGTGAAATATGAAGATACATACTTTATAATATTTTATTTTATCGTTTGTTAACAAGAACAAACAAATATAATTTAGGAGGTATTCTAACTTTGCTTCTATTTTCTAGTGAAATCTATAAGAATAAGTCCATTACCAGGTTGTTCACCCCAGCCCACTGTCTAATCCTCTTTTGTATTAAGGAACCGAACCGTCCGATTATGCTCACCTAATGTTTTTTTTTCACAGGCTTTGGTCCGAATGGACAGACACATACCCTATGCGCAGCGTATGCGTAGAGTACAGGAAGTTATTTCCGAGGTATGTATGTATGTAATATGCTTTGTTTTATTATAACTGCTGAAGTTAAAAAATATTAAGGTGTTGGTACTAAAAATGACATGCCATGGCATAATTGGTTGAGAACAAAAATTCTGAATATATGTATAACGCCTACTACTACTAGATACTATTTGTAACTTTAGTTATAGCCAAGTAGTTAAATATGCTACTCCTGCTCCGGTGGGTCCCGGTTCAAATCCCGGCATGCACCCCTTAATCTCTATTTTTTTACACTTTTTAAATTATATAAAAAATAAAAATTATTATCATTCGTTTTAACGGTGAAGGAAAATATCGTGAGACAACCTGCATGCCTGAGAGTTCTCTATAATGTTCTCAAATGTGAAGTACGTAAATCTACACTGGCCAGCGCGGATTATGGCCTTAACCTTCTCATCTCTGTGAGGAGACCCGCGGCCACTTGTGTGCCAACAGCGGGTTGGGGGATATGATGATGATTACTTATGCTTATTCATAAATAACTAACGTATTAAAGTCAATGGAACGTTAGTCTATCTTAAAAAATACGATATCTCGTTGACATCATATCTAACAGAATCAAAATAAAATCTACAAACAGGTTTTATTATCCGTAATGTAGCAACATATATTATTATATTACATTATACCTACGTGTGAAATGCCAACAGACCAAACTAGACCACTTATGTTTGAATAGTCATTTATGTATTGTCTATCAGTGTAAGGCACGCCACGCCGTTTGGTTGGCGACTAGTGGGCGTCACGCCGGCGATATAACGACTCCATGACTGACAGGTAGATTCGTGAGTCGGATTATCTCTATTTTTCGTTACTCTAGGGTTTCGTACGATGGATTTAAATTTAATGAACCGATTGGGTGGCTTTTAGTTTAATGACCTTATAGCGTATTGCTCATATAGATTTATTATTATCAATCTTTTTACGGTCTCATTAAGTTATTACTATTAATGCCTTTTACACTATTTAGTTCATTCGATTTTATCAAAGATTTTTTGGAATGGAATGGAATTAAAAATTCAATACAGAATTATAAAATTCTTAGTTAGTGAACAATAGTTTCCAGAGAGATTACACTCTTATATTATAACAATCAGATGGTTACGTTTCTATTTTATTGGAAATTCATCAATATTTCTCTGAAATATCGTTTAGAGAAAAATACCTAGATAAAACCTAATGTTATGCCTGTATTTGCAAAGGAAAAGTTGTTCAAACTTATTTATTGTGGTTATATAAATATTTCATTCTAAATACGGAACTTTATTACCTACCTAAATTAAACACACAAAATGAGGGTTTAGAGACAAGCTTTACGGAATGCCAGAAACCAGTTTCGTACCGAAGACGAAACTCAGTTTTGAAGCTGATGTTGCTTTATAAAAGTTGTTACGAAAGAAATCCAGTTTTACAATGAATACAAAGATTAAAAATACCATCTAATTATGACACGTTAAACTAATAATGCTGCCGTTTTATATTAAATTCTTAAATGCAGCAACGGTTACATCAAAATATCTGTATTAAATAATACAAATGTCACTTTGTCAACAGAACTTGGATTCAGGACCGATGGGTCGTCTCGATATTAAATTAACTCGAATTTTACCGCTTTATAACACGTTTTGTTTTTGTAATCGATCATAACTAATTTTATGGGATCATAAAAATGGTGTTTATACAGCCATGCTATGTCACTAATTGGTATAATGTTTTTTATTACAGTAAGTGATAGCCTAGTGGTTAAGAATCTTGGCCTAAACACTTTCTCTGAGAGGAGACCCGTGCCCAGCAGTGGGACAAAAATGAGTTGATGATGACGTTTTTTATTGCACCGCGGTTCATCTGCGTAAAATGTCCTTAGGGTTATATCATGATCTGGAGCCTTTATTAATCAACGGGTTATCTATTTAAAAAATTGTAAATCTGTTCGTATTTGCTGAGATTAGCGCGTTCAAACAAACAAACTCTCCAGATTTAATATAGTAGTATAGATAAGATTAGGTTATTTCATAAAAATATGAAATATTTTATGTTATGGTTCTGCAATCTTACTCTGAGCAGTTTTGTCAAAAGCCATATGTTAAACATTTTAATTTAATGATATGTCATTCATTCGCACAAACGGGATTATTATTTTATTATGTAACGTTACATTTCTATGGTTCTAAATTTAAGATGCCAAACAATATACCTACATAAAATACTATTTTCCAAACTATGGTTTCTACGGTATCCACCAATTCATATTGAAACATCTTAAAATAGACTCCAGTCCTTCTTTAGTTGGGAGACCCGTTGATCCTTTTGCAATGATAAAACCCTTCTTTTAGTTGGCTTTATCAAAATGCCAAAACACTGTGATCGGGATACCTGGAAGGCTGAAAGGAATATCGGGAGGTGAGATGAAGAGGCTGTCATTCGCCAGCGAGGTGCTCACCGACCCTCCACTTATGTTCTGCGATGAACCTACATCGGGATTGGATTCATTCATGGCACAGAATGTCATTCAGGTAAGCGTCTTCGGGATTTGTTAAGAAATGACTTCAATTCGACTAACTACTTTCCTTCAAAAAAACACAACAGTCTTAGTATTGAGATTCATGTAATTGGAATAATTTATGCATAGAGCATTCATCAGGGGAAGCATAACATAACAGTAGAAGATTGTTAAAATCAGGTATGGGATGAATCAACGTAGCGAGAAAATATTCTTCAACTTTTTCACCTCAACCTTTCATCACCTTAATTTTTTTTATTTAGGTACACATTTTTGTTAACTTGTTAAATAGGAATAACAAAAGGCGAACTTAATGCCTAGTGGCATTCTCCATCAGTCAACCCTTGGTGATTATACTTGTTTATTTTTATTTGCTACATTTGTATAATGTCTTTCTCAGGTATTGAGTGGTTTAGCCAAAAAAGGAAAGACAGTAATATGCACGATCCATCAGCCGTCTTCAGAGCTGTACGCCATGTTTGACAAGCTACTCATCATGGCGGATGGTAGAGTCGCTTTCCTGGGTTCACCTGACCAGGCTTCTGAATTCTTTAGAGAGTAAGTATAAGTATGTGCGCCTACATCTATCGCAGATCTTCTATCTTTGTAATTTTTTAATTGATTCCAAAATCAATTTAACCGATTCAATCCAAAAGCCACTGCTATCAATTCGTGTTGTTTATTTATAAAGGAGTAGTAAACTAGCATGCATGGCACCTGATGTTAAGTGGTCACTACAGCCCATGGACATCAAAATCGGAATTTGAATAGATACGAAGCGGTATTTGAAGTCGTTCGACTCCTATTTCTGAAGATAGTAGTAGAAGTCGCCTACGTATGAATGTATTGCGAGTCCTGAGGACTAAGTATGCCTCTTATCCGGTGCATTCTGCCTAACCACACCCTTGACACTTGTGCACATCAGTGCTTACACTGCTGCTTTACAGCAGAAAAAGGTGCAGCGGTACGCGGATCTTCAACGTAGGACGTCAAAATGTGGATTATTTTTGTAAAAGGAACGGACATGTCGTTCCTTGTACAAAAATTACGAATATTTTCTCCAATAAGGTTAGGAGCAGCCTGCCCCGCGAACTACAACCCCGCGGACCACTACATCCAGCTGCTGGCCGGCGTGCCGGGCCGCGAGGACACCACACGTCACACCATCAAAATATTAAGTTTAATTTTTTGAAGGTTTCACTTCTACCGTATGTGAACTGCACACATGTAATTTTTTTTTTTTCATTACATGGATTCACCACGTATTCCACAAAAAAAGTATCAAAACTAGTTGTTTGCACTATACGTATGTCACGTGCGTTACCGTGAATTCTGGTACTTTTGTCCTAGTGTACTATAAAAATTAAACGATAAGCAATACCAGTGCAAATTACATTTCGTCCACACTGACAGGCACTTCAGCGTGGTCATTCACATTGATTCTAAGGTCACAAATTTCCTTCAGGGTCACTTAAGCGTCAAATCGACGAACAAGCGTATCAACAGCGGTGAACTCGTTTTGAATTTATGTTCAACTCCATGTCTCCGGGCACAGGGGACTTTTGTCTAATAACTTTTGTCCATTAAAATAGTTTTGATTAATATGTATTGACATTTACTAGGATACACGATAACCGTTATTAGTTTCATTAAGTACATAGGTGGGTGATGGCCTAGTAGTTAAAAATCACGACCTCCCGCTCGGATGGGTCGGGGTTTAAATCCCGGCATGCACCTCTAACTTTACTCTTACTTATATTAGCGATATTATAATTTACAATTGTATCTAAAATTATGTGCGTATTATAAAAAAACATCTTCACACGCCTCTGAGAACGTTATGGAGAACTCTCAGGCATGCAGGTTTCCTCACGATATTTTCCTTCACC
>DWKW01002044.1:0-11583 GCA_018250115.1 Doberes anticus
AGACCTATAAATGATTGTTACTACACCCACGATTCCAAAGGTGCAGCTTTGGACTTCGGGGTATTTTCATTATGGTAGAGAATGTAAAAAAAAAATAGTTTAAACCACCCAGAGCGCCAACGAGTGTCTCAGGCATTACCTACGAATGGCATTGCTGTTAATTTGGTTGTTCTCCCTGCAAAACTTGTCTATAAAAATTGATAATTTTTGTCCGACACAATTAATTTGAGCCTTCGATTTGCCTCTAGTGTAGGCGTCGTATGTTTTGTAAGTTTTGTAACCCTAGCTTGACACTGATTAGCCACAGAGGGTGTCAAGTTACTGAACCACTTAGTGGTCACCAGTGGTGACCGCAACACGTGGCACTCACACGCGTCGCTGCACGGCATTTTTCCTCGTCGTTGGCCAATGCTTCCGACCCAGTAGCTCCACTACGCCATATGTTTAGGTCTTGGCGTATGTAGTGCTGGACTACACATTTTATTCTTCAAATTCCTTCAAGTTCTAATTCGATTATAGTTCAAATTTGTGATTTAAAATCGGAATATATATTTATATATATATTTTATAAACAGATACGAAAAACATTTAATAAATTTTACTTTACGTTAAAAGTGAGCGCCAGTGAATTTGGCATTTTAATTTGAACGTCAGCACATATGTAACGGTACAAACGTAGGTATATCTATGATACGATACGTGTAGAACATTTTACATTACGAATGATCAGAACCAAACTCTAAGTCCAACATTACGCATTGCAAATAATCGTAGTGAACATTATGCCATCCTTAAATGGGACAACGACATCCAATTTTCACTTAGACTTAGACTTTAGTATAGTTTTTCACGCACTTGAAAATTGTCTGAATCAGGTTGTCATCGATTTTTAACATACGGTGGTGTATTGGAAAGTTTACTAGTAACCTAGTCCATTATCGATAATGTCAGTATCATATGGCCGACCCAACCGGTTAAGCCCGTATGCCTAACTTGGCAACTTTCTCGTCTTAACTGATTTCCGCCTCTAAAATACGCTAAATTGATATGTTATTTATAAGCTAGGTCCGTGAAAAACTAACAAAAAACAAGAAAAATGAATTAAATACACGTTAAACCCAAATAATTATAGCTCCATAAGAGGCGCGAAGTACAGTCAACTACGCTTCTCCTATTTATTGTATAGACGTATTTAAATAGCGTAAGAACAGACCTAACATGCATGCAAAAAGTTCATATTATTGTCTTGTCACACATTGAAAATTTCGATGACTATATATGAAAATCATATATTTTCAAATTTGTCGGTTAAAACATTAAAGTTAATTGTAATAGGTACAGTGTGTATCTACCATAATTCCTTTTTCAACAATATCAATGTTTCACTCAATCGAAGCTAAACAGAGAGCAATATCAACGCTACTAATTGAAACGTGACCACTCACGTTCTATCATAGCAATTATTAATAACCTGATTTGATTGCCGTTTAAGTTATGAGATTGTTATTACAATCGGGTCAATGAGATGGGTAGTTTTAGTGAATTACAATGTGTGTGAACAATAACGTATTGATTATAAATGGTAGAAAATCTCATATCATATTTTATAACTTGATCGTTCTTCGTTTTAAAATTATGTATGCTCGTAACTTGTCTATTATTTTCAAACCATCGATTTATAGACAGATTTTTGTTAATTCCGTGTCAATCAAACGTAACTGTAAATTAATAGTCTCTCATTTTGTTCCTATCATTATTTACGATGACCACCAAACACAAGGAATGTCTTACAAAATCAACTAACATATAAAAATTTAACGCTCTACGCCGTACGACCTCTGAGCTCTCGCTTGTGGTTAAAATTACATAAAGCTCGTAAAGTGTCATTGACATTCAAACGCGCGCTGGTGGCCGACTGGCCAATTTGCCGGTACGTGATGTCCTTGACAACGATCCCATTTATGAATGTCGATGTAGCTATTAACATTTTTTATACAGTCTAGTAAAAAAATAATAGGTGACACGTCACCAACTGACATCCTAATCGCTCTCGTGACGTTCGAGGGAAGAGTTAAGCAGGTTACGTTGCTTTAGCTGGTTCTCCTGATTTGTAATGTTGTTCAATTTATAGTAATTTACGGAGTCAAAAATGATATATCCGGTTTATAAATATACTACACAGCACAAAAGCCTGCATATCCTGCCGTAAAACAGAGGAAACAACTATTCACGTGACCATATTGCGTTAGCTCCTAGTAGAAGTTATGCCCTATTTAGCAACTGTGATGGCTCTGGAACCCAAAGCGGAGATAGAAAGTTTCTGATATATTTGATAGAAAGTTTCTGTCGAGTAATAAAAAATATTTTATTATTCCTCTCTCGCTAACAGGATTTATCAGAACGTTACTAAATAAGGAAGAAAGGTTTTTGATGCCTATAAAGAGCGATTCAAAATGTTTCGTTAACTATGCATTGTATTGAAAATTCTTATCTAATTTAATATCTTACATATACAAAGACGCTAGTAAAACAAAGATATAGACACCCAAACACGTACAAGGCATTTGCTTACAGTCAATAGTAATAGTCGGGTTCGGTAACAGAGCGCACGACGCTCCATGCATTCTCAAGGGATAATAGGTGGGCCCACACCCACGTCCCATTATATGCAGATATCCGGAACTCTAAGATAGTGTTGCCAGCTCTAATGTAAATTGCGGGATTAAATAGAGGCGAGACCTAAGATATATTAGATTTCATGACCTAAACGTTTTCATTATAATGTATAAGCAAGCAACATGTAGAAACATTGTATGGATGTCACTGATATATTTAGAGGACACTTAACACGTTTCGCTAGTTCATATATCCATTACAGTTTTGATGACGAAAATAAATCGAGACCAAAGTGATACTGTCCGAGTGCCACAAGTTTTAGTAAGTGAAAAAATTAGAAGGGATAAAGCAGTCAACGACGATGGCTAATTACGTGTGAAGTCTAGTAAGCTTCCACACACATTCGATAAAAATAGACGGAACTTTTGAGCATGTAAAATTTCCTCACTGTGTGGTCCATTACTGTAAAATAATATGACAATACAATTTTTTTAACAAGTTAAGCATTTTTAAGTCGTCTAAATAAGGTTTGGGCTAGGGACCAGGGCTTTGAACGCGCACGTAGACTAGAGACAGAAGAATGTAAGCCTGTGTCTTAGAACTGGTAAAGTTTAATTATTTACTATAACTGAATGCTCAATGGTTTCACTACTTGTAGACAGACAAACAATGACACATAACTGTATTGGTTTTGAGATAACTACTTAGATCGTTCATGTCAATTAGTTTTACAAAAATATCATGTACTGATGTCGTGTGTTACAATTCTGTAACAGTTTAAAATTGGGAACGAGACAGTCCCACACCTCTCGATTAACTGGTAACAGTAGTCTCGTCCAACGGACGTTTCAATCGATCCAGGATGTCGGTGAGCACGCCAATCATGGACATCTTGAGAACATTTGAGGCTCCGTGATGAACATTGATGAATCGACGTGTCAAATTATTGGACCTAATATATTTATCATGTCAATACGCAAATATTTACGATTATGCATGTAATGGATAAAAACTTTTTTGTAGATTTTAAACTTTAATCAAATATAAGTAAAGTTTATTTTAATATTATTTATACACTACTCATTTGAAAAAGGACCACACAAAAAAGTCTGGCGCGTTGATCCTTGGGCGTATTTGAAGCTTTTCAATAATTACTAGTTTATAACAGATTTGTCGTATCGACCGTCAATACTCACCATGCTGGTTTAGTGTTCAGAGGGTTTCGGGTTCGATTACTCGTGGGGCAGATCTGGGTTTTCTTATTATTGTCTGCGGCTATCGCGTCCACGTCACTGGGATTCCTAGTTTGAGGCTAATGGTGTTATTAGTTTTATCCGCCTAATATCTATTGATTTTAAAAGTGCACATAGTAAATTACATTTTGTAAGATTTTTGGACAGGTTATTTTGGATTATAACGAACGTCATTTATTAATTAGATTTTTTCATAGTACCCACTTAAAATTAATTGAAGTCAAAATTAATAATGGTAATTTGTGGCAGTAATGCCATAATAATCTGTAATGGTGAATAGTGAAAATACTAGTTTAAATAACATGTATATAAATTAACACTTCACTCTCTTAGCCTACACTAGGATTCCATGTGTCTTCGATGTCATAGATACATCCAAAAACAAGAACACAAACACCCAGACCAGGAACAGGAGTTCCTGGGACTGGGGACGTTGGGACTCGAACCAACGTCCCTTCCAACAGACAGGCATGGTGACCACTGTACAATACGTAAAATATAAAGTAAATTAAGTATAGGGATTGATATAAATAGCTGACCTTTCAGTGTATATAATAGTTTTCTGGCTGTCTGTTTTCGAGATAAGCTCAAACGAGTAGTAACGCAGCTTACATATTTTATTTTTGTACTATCAACTCGTATTTACAATCACATTTTTAATTGTATACATTCGTATTTAAATATTGTTTAATGTTAATAAAATACTGTATCTTAAATCGTGTATCGTTTAAATCTTAGTTAAGGTGTAAGGTGTGACTATGAGTCGTGTTTTTTAATAAGTACACGTTTTATAAAGTGATAGAAGGGTACCAGGGTACCAGTCGCAATTGCCATTAGAAGTAGGATTTTAGGAAACTCAGTAAGTCATTATTTTTCGTTACATGTATTTTTTGGTAAAAGTTAGTCAACTGTACATAATATATCCGTCTAATTACTGATATGATAAATTGTGAAAAAAAAGCTTCCAATTAGCTATTTATTATCAACACTTATTACTAGGCAATCAAGTTCAGATATAACTATTAGAAATGGCATGACCCGAGATAACGGAAAAAGTCGGCCGTCGACGTACGCCCTCGCGTGTCTTGATGTACCCCGAACTATTTCCGCATTCAGCTGATATACTCTTTACAAATTCAAAAATTAGTAGTCGGGAATTATCCAGAAATTTACTTTGAAGTTTTAAAAGTTCATCTTCCTATCCTACATGTTTTGACGACCATGCCGTAAGGAGCGGTTCACATTTAGTCACAATAGCCGGAAACGTGTCATTAAGCACGAGTTTGTCATGTAAGCGAACATTTATTTTTGAGAAGCTGTTACAATATCGTCATAAGGCTCCGCTACATTTTATCAGAATGCCGGCGCCGGCAATCGTGAGAACGTGCACATAGTGACCTGATCTTTTATCAACAGGAAGCGGAGACGCCGGGGCTGACTTGTCTAGGATCATACGGATTAATTCCGTAACGCTTGCGCTTACGCCAGCCAGCAGCGCCTTCTCTCAAAGGTCGTTCATTACTATGAACACTTAACGCAAAAATGTGGAAAAAATGTCCGCTTAGTTTTTGCATTAAATATGTGGCGGCATTCCCTGTGCATAATGTACACCTGCTGACCGTATTTGGTGTGACTGCTTATGAATGAAGGATGCAATAGCAAGTCGTGGTAGAGTATGGTAGCGTATTGCGTACTCCCCACGTGGGCCGCGGCGTGCAGGGCGCGGGAGGCGCGGGCGCATTCCGGCCGTGACGTCACGCCCACCCAGCGCGCCCGACATTCACCTCGCCTGCCCGTACCCGAAATGCTCCAGCTACATCTCCGGTCCAGCTATCTGCCATTATTGTTGCTACGTTTTATTTATTTGTGCTTGGAACCAAACAAAATGGCCTGAACAGTAGTTCAGCGAACTGCACTGGTAATGGGTGGCTTCGGAGCTCGTAATTGAAAATAAACTCTCAGGAATTTGCTCAAGTCACTAATGATATTTTAATTGACGGTGTCAGCTCCGCGTTACGTTTCAGTGTTGCGGCTGAGTCGGATTGCGATTTATTTAATAATAGGGAGTTAAATATAGGGAGTTTAAAAGTTATTTGATAATACTTCAAAAACTATATAAATTTTGAATCTAAAACCAGTTCCAACTTTCAAAGTAATCCAATTGAAACTAAAGAATTATTTACTATTTATTTATCCGTTACAACATTTGGTATCTCTATTACGCAAATGTTGATTGGACTTTATAGCATTTAACCGTAAGGCAGGGCAACACACTGAGTTTTTTTGTGTCATCGTAGGCATGACTGTTGTTCAAAATATCCACATAAAATTTTATTAACCAGTCAACTGAATGACTTAATTTATAGCTAAAATAAAAATGTCAGCAGTCAAAATGCAATAAACGAGTTGTCGCTAAAAGTAAAATCAACATCCGAATACTATTTTGACCCGAATGCACACTCCATACTCAATTTGGAAACATCAGTTAATTCGGCTAAGGTTTAGGTAGAAGTTGGTAAAGCCACATTTTCAAATAACTGCAAGCAGGAATAGATATTAAAAATTTAATTTAAACTATTGAAAAATCTTACTGAATGTTTCGCTTCGGTGTCGGAAGAATCGCGCACCTGCTCGAGACCGGGTTCATGATCGAATATCGAAAGGGGCTTTCGGAGTCGGGCGGAGGCTCTCAATTAGCATGACTCGTCGAAGCTCGCGCATTCTGCTATGGTTGTTGTTGTTGTTGTGGCCATCAATTTGAACTTTGTTACACTATGTCATCCCGTACATTTGATTTAGTGTGTCACAGTACCTACTTGTGTTTTTGTGCGTCCATCGAATCTAACCTCCGGGCTTAGTGTATCTAGTGTCAGCGCTCTTAGGCTAGATATACAGATCGCTCGTTATTGTACACCGAAAGATTTAATAACAGGACAGTAATTTAAAATAAGGCTGCTAGCGAAATGCAAATAAAGCCTGCCACTTGTAAGAAAACTACTGTTTTCGGTTTTAAAATTTACTCTTTACTTTGTAGTTGGAAGAACGGCACTAAGTCAACAATCAAGTCAATCAAGTTGTTTCATAATCTGAACTTCAGAGTTCAATTAAAGATTTCTCATTTAGAATGTAATGTTGAAGTTGAAATCCGTCGATGCATATAAATAAAAGGGCATCGTTTTCGCGAGTATCGCAACATTCGATTACGACTTCGTTTATCGAAGTTTTTAAAATTGGAATGTTTTTTTTTCTGTGCAATTTCTTTCTGCGTATTTTATTAACTAGCAACTGTGCTTAGGCTCCAGTTGTTATTGAAGTTACCGACGAATGCAAAGGAACCATTACATCATTACACGAATGCAACATTCGACACGAAACTATTGAGTTATTATTACGCAATTAGAAACTTTCTGTGGTCTTCGGAGATTATAGAGGCATTAGGGGTGACGACTTAATGCGAACGGCATCAGTGCTTTAGAGGCCAAAAATAACAAAAGCAAAGCTTGATATAACTGTGCATAGAATTCGAGTTAATTTTGTATTGATGTCACGTTTGACAAGAGATTACGTGTTGTTATATGAAACTAAATGTTATAGGTTGACCAAAAAACTTAGCTATATCGCGGCTTTCCACGGAACTAATTTGTACAAGATGGTTTTATCTTGCCATACATATGTTGCTATCGCACGGAAAACCTGATGAGAGAATCAGGACATCGGTCTTCATTTCAGATTCTTTTGGGGCATAAAGTTGAGGTGATAAATGGTAATAAAAAATATTGGTTACACAAGATTTTCGTGATAGCTAGACTTGGTTCGACATTTTTTTTATATATTTTATGTCTTCGATTAAGTCCCACAACTTACAGTGGGCCATACAGATGGACTCATCTGTTTGCATCCTTTAATCATAATAGGTAATCGCAGTTCACATTAAGTTAATATTTATCCCTAAGCATTGACATAGCTAAAACGATCAGCTTCCATCAGCTTTAAAAGCTTCATAAAGTAGTAATAAGCACTGCATTTATAATCGCTTAATTTATCGTAAAACGTAGACCGGTATGTGATTTTCCATATTTCGTTAAATGTATAGGGTTGCCAGGCCGGAAAATTTTACTTTTAATTAATTAAATTTATGTACTACTGATAGTTTGTAAGATACTTACGCCGTTGATTTCTTTAACTATGATACAATACCTATAAATTAATTAAGTTTTACAATTTTAATGAAGAAAAAAAACAATTAGGTATTAATAAGCTTCAAACACAATTAATTATGCTATCAAAATTTGTAATAAAACACCACGGCTTCGTTTACCTTATTTTCTTAATAGAGAAATCTGGGATCCATTTAACAACCCTATCTGCGAGGAGAGCTCAATGGCGCCACGGGTCCGCCGCCCGCGGCCCGCCCGCGCCTGTCATTAATCACAATCAACTAAGAAATTATTTCGACGTTTAAAAACTTTGATCTTATTAACTTATATCCGCCGAAGCGGTTTTTGTAAATCATGTAAATCGATTACGAGCCCGAGCCCAAAATCGATGTTAGTTTATTATGATGTAACAACTTTAATGTTTACTACTGTTTCGTTTGTAATGACAAGTTTTGAATAAAGGAATGATGAAGTGGTCTTCTATATTTCGTGGCCACTATATTATTATGAACGATAGCAAATTCATGGAGATATAGATCTTCATTTATAACATTACGTCTACGGAATTGTCGGCAGCTTGTTCTGGTTTAAAACTGCTGCACCTAAAAAGGCGAGCAAGGGGTGGATGGCTTCATGTCCCGGGAACAGTCCTATAGTCAGCACAATGGCAGCACTGTTGTGTTCTTAGGCGATCCAAGAGCCCCCCATATGTGCGACGTCATCTCCAAGGAAGGACGCGAGGAAATTTTATGAGATTTACCCCCCGTTACCATAACAGTCTCATATTTCTTGAACGAAAGTAGCATAACGATCAACTGCTTCTTCCCCAAGAGAAAGAGTGAGCCTTGCGCACTCTCGGTTCACGACGAAAACAATATTGGGGTCGCTTCAAATCCTTGACAAGCAGATAAATGACAGCTACGTCACCAACCACTAGTAGTAGTTACACAACACAAAACAATAAATAACACAATAACTTAACACAGGATATGGTAAACTTCTCGCCTGTTTGTGAACCCTAGTTATAATTGATAAAAAATTGATAATAACGATGTTAAAAATATTTTTTTTACTTTCGCAGGGTAACATTGAAGGCGGGCGAACGTCACTTTGGATCCGAGCGTGGCTGCAGGAACAGCTGTTCATTTTGGGCTGCTTCCTGCAAGGGGACGCGGGAAAAGTCCTCTTCGTCGCCATTCTTGTACTCTCCACCTTTTGCGTGGGACTGAAGTCCGCGCAAATACACACAAGAGTCGAGCAACTTTGGGTGCAAGGTACGTCAAAATTATTTAATTTTATACTTTCTTTAAGTTAATGACGCAAGGACTCGTATAAGTTATTTATCCGTTGCACTCGTATAGGAAAATTTAGGTTAAATAAATCAATATAAGAAAAAAAACCTTTAAAAAATACACTGATTAAGACAGTGAAAAAGATACTATATGTAGCACTTAAACTAATGAACTAGGTTGCCTTACATGTTGCAGACAGTGGACATCCACGTCCAATACCAATAACAGCAAATTTGAGACTGATATCTTAAAGTTGAAGAAAGATAATCTAACTGTAGAACAATTTGATTAAAATGCTTCTAAAGTCCACATATTTCGTTTCCAAAAACTGAGTATTTACCTACTTACGAACTCGGCACTCGATCGAAACTCCGGCCCATTATCGGTTGCATACAATCTAAAACCCGTAAAAGTACATCATGATAAAGACATTGTGGCACATTGTGCATCCCGTAGAATACCAATGCATCAGAGTCAGGCACGTCTGTGGAGTGAGCCGCTTCCGTCTCGAGCGACGTGCGCTGCATGTCGCCTCGACAACACAACGCACCGCCGTGTATTAGGCCTCTTATACGCTGTACATGGCGAATTTAAATTCGTTTATCGTCTTTTTATAATGCTTACATGCGTCCGGTTCATGAATGTCACAATACCATTGTGTTACAAATTAGACCTTATTGGAAATAATATCAAGTCATAAATAGCCAGAACATATTAATAATTGCCCTCGACTATTTTGTATACGATGCGTGTACGCAGGTCCGGCTATACGGGTGGTGCAGGTATTTGTAAATAATTGTAAGTGTTAGGTAGTTAGTTCAACATTTGTATGCATATTATTCAGAACAATTCAACTGATTACATACATGTAAAATACGAAGCTAAAATTATCGTCGTATGCTTCGTTCGTTCCTTATGCTTTCGTCCGCGTGTATTTTGAATTAAAAAAAATTTTTTTTTGTTACCTACAATGTTTTCAGGCAGCGCTATTTATTGATAATTACGAAATGAAATTGTTATAAAAAAAGTTAAACAGTTTTATTACCGGGATAAATATGTGTTTATCCAGGATAGACTATCTGTTTGCGAAATTTTATTTATGTATGTATGTATGTAATGTATGCAACGGTTTACGTTTGATATACTCAATCAAACATCCAAACATCTTCAGAAACTTTCACTTTTATAATATTAATATTTTGATTACGATAGATTAAACTTTCATGGCTGGAAAGGAAATTTTTAATGTATTCCATAAACATCGTTAAGAATCTATTTACCATTCTTCTCCCTATTTGCTACATAAACATGTATTTGGCGATATTTGAGAAACAGCACTGGTGTACTGTTCGTTTCTGCTATTATATTGGCTATCTTATAACGCACACCCGTATAACATTACTGAACAACGGGTGGTCTTGTAACCGGTAAATTTGTTACAAACTTGTAGTTTCAATATTATTTGGTTGTACCTACCTACGTTGACTTTATCGATCCGATATTCCGATGCAATCGTAAATAATAACCGATAGGCGCACAGATTGCGTCGCCGCATAGAAATATGAATAAGTTAATGTACGCGTAAAACATCAAGTTAAATAAAACACGGATTGATACATATAGGAATCACAGATCGCTGTATGGGATAGAGGGCACAGCGAATTGGTGATACAGTTAGGTTTACTGTTGCCATGCGCCGGCTTCACTCGAGTTTTTTACGACTCCGTAAGAACACGAGTGTTGACTTTTACAAAGGGACAAAATAATCTGTTGATACTTCAGTACAATCAAAGTTGTACACAAACCCGAAATTTTTGATATTTTATATTATATTCTAGACTTAAGAATATACTTTTTGTCGTGTTTTATTTAGAATCTGTGATATCTTTAAAAGTATTTATTTAAATAAGTTGTAAAGGACAATTTCAATCTACGTGAAATGTATAAGGAAAGGCAAAATATTTAACTGGATAACGATATTTATCAAAATAGCTTCGTTAATAAAAGTTCGTTATACATGTGTAACTATATTATTTTTTGTTAATATGTGTAGTAACCTCAGACATGCCATCGCGGGCTTATCCGTAGAACCTTTTTAAGACCTACAAAACCGCATCAAAATTAGAACAACTAAGCTGACAAAAAGGTAGACACTGATAACAACTTTGTTTTATATACTAAATTTCTATTAGACTTTTGCCTGCGGCTTACTACTGCCACAAGAATAATATTATAAAAAGTCAGTTTTAATTGACATCTCAAATA
>DWKW01002045.1:0-11582 GCA_018250115.1 Doberes anticus
TTGTATCTTAAGTTCTGTTTGATCGCTCGCGATCAAACCTTTATTTCGTTACTTTTGAATACATATAATTTAAGTAGGCTTTGTGAAATGGATCTCAGAGGTAGTTAGGTCAAGAAACTTGGTGTCAGAAACATATTCTGTAAAGTGTAATGTTTGTCTGAAATGAGCAAAGGTCGCTTATATTAAATTAGTTGTTTTCCCTCGAGCACTGTAATTGAGGAGCATGACTCAGTGCAAAACTTTGAAAGTCGCTTGTCTCTGGAAATATCCTATTAAAGTTCACAACTGAAAACACAATGCACTATGAATATTCTCGTTCCTACCGCAAACGGTTGGTTTCTTAGCGGTTTCAATCCTTTGGCTTCGGAAATGGAATTTGTTATCGCGATGAAGATTGTATTGTTGGTAATAGGTGCGCAGTTAGCATCGCCTTAAGAGATTGGAAATCAACGAGCCTTTGAGGTCGCTCAATAGTTAAACGGTTGGTTTTTCTAGATACTTTATGTTTAGAGCGGAATTATGTTTGCGACGCTTTGTCTAGAGAAAATTGTATTTCATTTAAACTTTGTTTATTAAAATGTTCTTCGTTCATTCTTCCTTTAAAGTTCCACTGATGGTCATTGGCACCAGTTCAGGGACTGCATCCTAGAAGCCACTAAAGGGATTAGTGGCATTGGGAACTACGCGTCCCCAGTAGTACAGTATGCCCTCCTTACCCGCGCAGACTGGTGGGTACATCAGCCTTTCGATTAATTTATTCCACCCATAGACTGGATTTCGGTCGTCAACCACCGTCTTTCTGACTGGTTTCCTTAGGTCTATCCAACCGGTGCCAACATATTTCGGCATTAAATACCAAAAGTTAATGTTATGCCTTGGCGATGGTCATAACCAAGAATTCCAGAAAACCTTTGAAGTTATGAAATGTAATGTCTAAGGGTGGAGTGTACAGTGATAAACATCGGTAATAGCGACGTGCAGAAGTAAATCTTCATGTTTCCTGCCTGAGCATATAAAACTGCAACGTCATTAAAGTAATTACGAAAATTATATGTTACCAAAAAAAAAAAAGTGATTATGCTGACTTTTGTGTTTTGAAGATAGCACGACACTTTACTTCCCAAAGTCTTATTTCAGGTACAACATGTTTGAAGTTGTTATATCTATAGACATTAACAAATTCTTAAAGAATGTGAAATCAAACTAGGTATACGAAGAATTTGCTGCAGTTGTGCGATTAATCTGTGTCGGCAATAAGTATACCAAGTATAGTAACATAAGTGTTTTTGTTTATAAAATGAGGAACGATGTATTGTAATTCGATAAAAAATTCTGATTTACTGATTTAAATCCATTATTCATCACGTTTAAACAGTAAAGCGAGTTTATTAGAAAAGTACATTGAGTAATCAAACGAAATGGAATAAAATAGTGGATTATGAGGGTCACCCTTTAGATCCGGTCGAAATAATTGGTAAAGCTGAAAGTAATTAACAGAGGTGAACTGAGAGTATTTTTTTCTTTTAACGAGGAATTAAAAAAAAAATTATCCGATTCTTATCTTGTTACATACCTTTCTCAAAATCATATTAAAATATTTATTTCCCATTTTATATGGTGATTGCTTCAATGTAAGTAATAACATTTCTTACAAATTCGTTCAAATTATTTAATTAAAACGAGAATTGTTTGAAGAATGTTTGCACCGATCAAAAATTTTGTTATGATTAAGTTGTTATTCTATCGGTCCAATTTTATATCGGTCGATACAAACATAAGAAGATGATGTCGCATTTGTCACCTATTCAGGTAGTTTCGGCTTTGAATCTTACTATGCACCTCATATTTTGCAAAGTTAGGGGCATTTTAGACACTAACTATTACTTCCTTTTCTGGGACACCTACATGCCTGAAAGTTCTCCACCTCCATATTTTTGTAAGCATGTTGAGTCTACCAATTACCACTTAGCCAGCGTGGTATAAAGCCTTATCTCTAAGAAGAGCCTGCTCTCTGGGTCCAGGTTTAATGTCCCATTAAAGGGTTGTCGGTAACAAATGGGACCGATTCTGAAGCTGGAATGTCTCTCGCTTCTCACAAATTCTCACACTTCATACTATCTAAAAATATACACGAGCTGTTCGCATTTTTGAATTTATCTTTTCTTTATTTTTTCAATTCACTGACATTTAAATTAATTAAAGATAGTTAAGATAATTTTACCACGACTTCACCGAATCTTTTGGCATTCATAAATTAAGTTACGATTCAATATAGGTAACAAACTTTTCACCCAAAAATAGCAGTAAGTTGAAAGAAGTTAAAACAATTTCAGAAGGTCGTATAACAAGCACATAGAAGTTTTATGAATTTTGATTACATTAAAAACACAATTTAATTTTAGTACTTAACATTTACTAACGTACTTTACAGAGTAGATAATTACAGAGTAAGTTTATTGTTTTAATTTTCGTTTATTTAAATTATGGGACAAAAAAATATCACGAGAGGAAATTAGACCCTCTCTTTTCTCCCTTTTCATTAATTTTAACTCTTAGAACAGGACTGAAAAGAAACGCGTCGAAACAAATTTGGTACACTTTTAAAACATTGTCAGGTCGAGAGCTGCTTAGCAATGGTTCTTTCAAAGCGATGAAAATTTTATAATAAACAGTCTTGTAATAGTTATTCTGAAAGTTACACAGATGACTATCCAAAACTGGGTGTACTTACGATCTATCTGTGATAAACCATATTATCATTTTTATTCGTCTCGACTGATAATATTTATTCTTTGATAATCCTGTAGTTATTCCGAATCGTTTCGAAATTATTTAAAAACATATTTTTATTCTATACTCCGTATAAAGCACGACTGTTGCAAAAGAAGCCGACTAACGATTGAGCCGCAAGGCATGGTTAGCTGACATATACGTCCCTTCTTCGTAATTCACGGTTATATGTAGTCGTGCAGCCAACCGGCCTTCGGCAAAAGATGCTTTGCGCCGTATCACATGGCAAGCCCGTCCACACTTTTACCCAGGCCTACACTTTGTATGGTAATTGCTCCGCTCCTAAGTGTCGTAGTTTGATATTAGCTAATCTTCCTAAATGAGAAGCTAATAGGTTTTTTTTTAAATATGACTGGCAATTCCAGCGATTAGTGCGTTCAAACAAACAAAAAGTGTCTTTAGCTTTATTATATGTAGTAGCATAGATATGAAGAAACACGTTCTATTTAGTATCAAAGCTTTACAATGTTACGTAATTTTGTAAGAATTATTATTATTATGAACAACCTACAGAGTTACAATAATTTTGAAAATAAAGTAAGACAATGGAATACAGAATTTAAATTCTAGGTTTTGTGTTATTTTTGTAGTTGACCAGAAAATTTTAATTAAATTGCGTGTTGTTGCGTTATTTTGAACACAGGCATAGAAACAGCAACGACTACAACATACACCTTAATTGACATATACGTATATAATAGGATACTTTATATTAAAGACACTGTGTTTTAAATACAATTTTAAGTAAACTTATTAGGTAATATAAACTTATTAAGTATGACTGTAGGAAAAAAAATACTACTCTTATTTTCATGGTTATATGAACCCAAAAATAATTAGAAGAAAATGTAAAACACAGCAACAATCATTAATCTATATAAATAGGAAACTTATTCGTAATAGATATTGTCTATCCTGACCACTGTAGTTTTTTTCAAATCTTTATGTATGTTTGTGGCAGGTGGGTTGTTAAGGCAATGTCACAGATTCATTATCATAAATGAAAATATGACTTCTTTTTTGATCAGCAGATGTACTTTTAAAAGGGATCACCTTTGTGCATAGCAAACAACCTCGAAAAGATAAAATCTTTACCTTGTACACGACTTGAATTGCGTCTGAAGTTCTGTCGTAGTGGCTTTACAATGAAACGTCACACAACATGTTTCGTATTGAAATGTTTTCGATCTCTTCTTTCGAACTTTTTCGATTTCATACGTTTGTCGTGGAGATACTGCGAAGAATTGTAGCATTTACTTTCCGTTGAATTTCCGTTCAACATTTTCAGTTTCCGCCGTAGATGTTCTAGGTCTGTTGTACCGAGTTGCATTACCATTTAATTCAATGCTACTTTTAGAACATATTGATTGTATGCTAAAATATATATCATAAGTGGTAGCAACGCATAGCAAGGCTAACTACATGTGGATAAAGTCGCGAACAAAAATTACATAACATAATAAATAAATATAAATAAAACCTAAATGCATTATTTTTATACATTACGGTTTGATTCATACATTATAGTTGTGTTCGATATTAAAGTTACCCAGTGTTAATACACTTTTATTTCTACTGAGAGCAATTCTAGGGTTATAAAGTCAGTCATATTACTACTATTACGACCTTAGAGTCGGAAAAATATGAAAGCCGCGAGATACGTGCTTCATGCCGTAATACTAAAGCCAGATTTCTAAATCCAAATAAAAGTGAGATAGAATAAAACTAAATTTAAACAAAACCACTTTTGTAAATGGTAAAGAATTCGGATCACTTTGCACAATATCTGAAATAAATATATTATAAAATTATTTTCAAAGATAATAATTTAGGCTAGGAAGACTATAGAAGGAGGAGGAGGAGCGGAGGCTAGTGAAAAACCGTATCAAAACCTGTAATGTAATGCCTGACTTGGTATCGGTTTTACATATTCTTGCAAAACAAATAACGATTACAATAAACAATTAGTTGTCTAATTGACAGGAAACGCAGTGAAACGTGCTTATATCTCTGATTTGTCAACTATTCGTAACTTATCTTAAATAATTGCAACTTAAACAATCTTAAGTTAAATTACCTTACAAGTGTGAAACTCGTTACCGTACTCGTTGTGAAAGTTGAATTTTTTAGTTTCGTTTCGTAAAATCTGGATTTGTTTTTATAGGTCAGCTTATTAAAAATAGCCATAGTACAATCCTGTTAACCTATATTGCTCTACTTTTTTGAGTCGGATTTTAACAATGGAAAAAAATATTTTTTTTATTTAAAAAAAGGGAGTTTGAGACGTCGAACGTGTATTAACGTAACGTGTTATTACGTGTATTATTTTCGTATCTTGTGTCTTTCATAATTTGGTGGCTGGCATTAGTAATATTCGGAAGGGATTCCAGTACTTAGTAATTAGGTAGATAGCATTTCATTACCAAAGTGTCATCCAGTAACTGTCAAGTAATGTACTGAATATTACCGTGACTACAAAATATTCATCAAATCTATGTATAAATGTTACATTTAAGTACTTACTAGGCTTTGTGTCGCAGCTTATTATCTGCCTGGTATCTGCTTACAACTTTCTGACAAACAACTTACCGGCGCTTGTTGTTGTCCAAGATTCATAACAAAATTCTAGGCCTCTTCTTGTAACTTGTAAGTAACAGATCGCTTATCGATTACCGATCGATTTCGTTAGTGTTCTATATTCAATTTTGTCATCGACTTCCGCGATAAACAACCAATTTTCTGTTTTTTTTAAATAAAATAGGGTTATTTTTTAAAACAGACTGTCATTTGTATTAAGACTGAAGTTTTAATTCACCTACAACAATGTTAACCTGATTTCAGCGGTGAAACTTTTGCGATTATAACTGCTCTTGAACTAGGGCAATCTCTGTTCTCACTCTAACAATGGAAAAGTACAGCTTGTTTTCTTAAATAATATGATTTATTCAATTTGCATTAAAGTTACGATTCTCTTTACGATTCTTTGTCGTATTATAAAGTGGTGGTGGTCGTGGTGTTTTGATAGTGGTAGAGTCTTATGTCGAGGGCTCGCCTGCGTCACCACCAGCGATGCATTTTGGTATGAGCACTACTGGATTTTGGTTTGAGAGGTGTGGTTAGGTAGAATATACTGGATATGAAGAATTTCACCTTTGACCCCAGGAGTAGCAACGCATGTTCGAACGACCCCAAATAGGATCGATGTCCTATCTGATCTTGGATGCAGATGTCCATTGGCTGTTATAGTTTGTTATTGGTTGTTGTAGTCTAGTTATACTTTCAATCTGAAGCATTACACATAATACTCATAACATTATGCTAATGTGTTCAAACAGTAGTTGAATACTTCAATACTTTATGTAAATAATGCGTGACAAAAAATTTTTTTGGTACATTTGCTTGCAATAGCAGCAATTTTGTATCAATGATTACATCATTTCCTATATTATTGAATTATAGAACAGTGACGTATTTCTAACCGGAACAATTAAACCTTACAGAAAGGAAAAAACACCACACAGTTTGTAAATATTAATTACGAAAAGATAACATGTGATATTCTAGGGCGACGCTGTAATTAACGCACTAGTAGGATTTTAATATGAGACAAGCCAATAAATCTGAGCGTCTGTTCAGTTACACTTATTAAAGTGTAAATCAATGTGGGTGAATTAGTAATCATCTCAGTCAAAAACAAAATACGAGCTAAGCAAACGAGTCAAATAATGTATTCGTTTACGAGAAAATAATTTTTTCATCTCGAACCAACGCGTTTTTTCTGTTACGGCACAGAAGTGCGCGAAGTCGATGAACAAACAAACCCAATTTGACATCTCGACGTGCCGACAAAACAAGTAATCAATCAAGATACTGTAGAGTCGATACTTTGTATCAGTAAATTTAATTTTCTACTGTACCGAGCTGTTTTGAGACTAATGCAATGTACAGTTCCTAAGTTTGTTTATTAATCCATTACTGTTTTACTGCTGGGCATGGATATCCTCACAGAGAGAGGATTTAGGGCATAGTCCACCACACTGGCCAGGTGCGGAATAGCGGATTTCACATGCCTTTGACAACCTTATACTCGTAGATAACTCCCAGTCATGTAGGTTTCCGCAGGATGTATTACTTCACCGTTAAAGCGAGTGATAATTAATTTCTAATACGCACATAACGTAGAAACAATTATAAATAACAATTAAGTAATTTAGAGGTAAGTTCCAGTATTTCAACCCTGACCCACCATAGCGAGAGGTCGCGATTCTTAACCACTAGGCAACCACTCAATGAAAAGCCAACCTAGAACACTCTGAACGGTAGACGGGCATGACCGGTAGACCTTAATTATATTAAATTCTCTTAATTCACTTTTCATTGTAGTCAGTAAGTGGCCATTTTAAAAATTTAAAACAATGTCGCCTGTTTGTAATTAACACTTTTTAGGCCAATGATTTTGAATACCGAAGTCTATTGTTCTGAGCTAGTCATAAGTCAATGCAGGTTGGGAAATATGTCAATGATTGTAAAGTTCAGGTCGTACTGCTAATGATAAGAGATTATCATATATAATTAATATTACTTTTTTTAATTAATGTTTATTAGATGGCGCTTATTTCTGCTGTAATGCAGCAATGTGAGCACGGCTGTACATAGGTTTGAAGGGTGTAGTTACGTACATAGATTATACTGGACAGGAAATATTCCAATTAAGTCCTAAAGAGTAACAACATATTCACGTACTACTACAGACTAGTCTCCGATCCTATTTGAGATTTAATATGAATGTCCAATTGTTGGAGTGATCACTCACTCTTGATGGTGGTAGAGTCTAATGTCGAAGGCTCGCTATGGTGCCAAGGCCATGGTGGCGGTGGTGGATGTCCATGGGCTGCATTGAACACTTAACATCAGGTGGCCTGCATGCTCATTTGCTATTGTATTAACATATAGGCAGAGGACACCGGACAAGAGGCATTCCAACTTAGTCCTCATGAATAGCAACGACGACCTCAGATATGATTTTCGTCTTAGTTGAGGTTTTATGTGGATGTCCATGGGCTGCAGCGACCACTTAACATCAGGTGGCCTGCATGCTCGTTTGCTACTCTTTTAAGAAAAAAAAATATAAAAAAAAACTTAACATCAAGTGACACGCACGCTAGTTAAAAATAAAAAAAAATATCCTGAAAAAAGTATTTTTTTTTAAATTCCTGCATTTTTTGTCTTTTATTCCAAAAAACCGTTTAATAGTTTGCTATGTGACAACTTGGCATCGACAATTCTGTTGTACGTATCCTTCATGGATCATTCATATCAGTCTCCAAACTCTCGACCTCGCATTTCAAGCTGACACAAGTGCACATTGTTTGGCGATAAATCAGTTCTATACCGTTGTCATAATTTTTTTTTTTATAAAAGAGTAGCAAACGAGCATGCAGGCCAACTGGTGTAAAGTAGTCACTTACTACGCAGCCACATCTATAGAATGTGGACGCGTTGCTACTCCCCAGGTCTAAGTTGAAATGCCTGATGTCCAGTGATTTCTCCTTAACGACTACTACTGTTTCACCATCGACGGATCTTTGTTAAAAATAAGATAGATAGGCCATGGTCAACCACGCTGACCATGTGCGGATTGGTGGACTTCACATACCATTATGGAGTACTATCAAGCATACAGGTTTCCTTGTTTCGTCACTGCAAAGCAAGTGGTATTCGTTTCTAATATGCACATAACTTCCAAAGCCTAGAGAATCATGCTGGTATTCTAACTATAACTGCACTCATTTCCAAATCTCCGGCTTAAGAAATTACTTAAATTAGAATTTTTATTGCAGAACACAATTATAATATACAATAATATGTGATTGTAGCATAATTTTACCTGCGCTGTAGAAATAATTGAATATAATTTTGTTTCATATTGTTTTATATTATAAATTACAGACCTTTAGTTTCGCGTAAAATTTTCCGATGTGTTTACGCTATCAGTTCATTCAATACGTTAAACGAGGTAGGTATATAAAGGCGTCCTTTATGAGAATTATGAACCGCGTTCACTATTCTGAAGGCCTTCTTTCATTTGTGAACAGTATCATTAGACACAATATGTGGGCCTTGACGCAAATGTATAGTAGTGGGCGTCTTTATTGCGCCGGTGATAAATGGGCATGAGTGTTGAAAATAACTGTCATACAAAGCGATATTATAAATCGGTATGTTTCTACGCGCTTTTGTGCGGCGGTACCGAAACGTATCTTACGTATTATTTCTCGACAAAAACCTCTAACAGAAAAGGACATCGAAAAATGAAAATATGCACGATAAGAAATATCTACGTTAACATAAAGCTTAGAAAAAAAAAACAGTAAATCTATTGCCAAATAATAAAATAAATAATAAACAGCAATTTAAATATTCCCTATGTTTAAAAAACAACTGATATGAATATGTTTCCAGATCTTTAAATCTCGAAATATTTTGGTTATAAAACGAACAGTAGTACGAACGATCTGTCAAAACAATTTTTTTAACCTTTCTATCATTTCTTCAGTCATTGCAGTCGGACACCCCCATGGTAGTCGTAATCGTAGAGCGGTTTTTTTTTAAAATATTTATTAACAGAATAGTAAACGAGTTGGTACGCAGGCCACCTGACGTTATGTGGTATCTGCAGCCCATGGACTTGCACACCTGAGGTTGTGTGTGGACTTCACCTATAATTGTAATATCACTTAGTTAATCTACACATTTTTTCTTTTTTCCTGTATTGTGTGAGTGTATGTTATGTTGGTGTGCAATCAATAAATAAATAGGATTTTAATTTTGCTACATATCGGTTGGCTAAATTTAGTATTTTGAAATACAGACACAGAAAAGTGTCAAGCATACATTTTCATATTTAAAAATGCACCCGAAAAATTTTGCTAATTGAATGAAATTTTCCTGAAACTGGCAATGAAAAAAAAACTTTCCTTACTAACGAATTTTAGATTCTCGTGCCAAATTCACATTCAATTAAAATCAGCAACATGTTACGTAGTTAGTGGGTACCTACTCAATAAATCAATTTCAATTCTATGTTACTTTTAAGCCAATACGTCGGTCATTCATTAGCGAACTATACATCGCACGAAAAAAAAATATTAGTCTTAATTTTGGTTAGACCCGTTACAATTGAAACAAACAGTTTCAAATAAAATAAAATAAACCATGAACCATAGGCTGAGATGCAGCCTGTTGAAAACTTGAAACAAAATGTGATGCAGCCGATTGTAACGTCTTAGCCACGAAACAATCCTGCATACAGCTTCTTGAAACGTCTGAATTCTAAGATATATTTTTTTAACAAATTTTCTGAATCACAAAATAATCTTTTAAACAAAGGGTGTAGCGGCCGGTTGAAACGCTTTGATAACACAATAATCCTTGATAAAAAAATTATGTATGCGGGTAAAACGCCTCAGTCACAGAAAATCTTTAAAACAAAGTGAAAAAATAAGTAGACTGTTGAAACGTCTTTATCATAAAACACATAATAAAAAAACAGAGACAAAACTCCTGTTGCAGCTTTTTTTTAGGGAACTGGTATATGGCTCCGGGAATAAATTAGAAGGATGGCAGTAGTTTGGTGAAATATGTATTTTTTTACTAAACCGGTTATACGATGTTATTTTTTTTTTCTTCTAAGTGAAACGGAAAAGCAGGCCATGGACATCCACATCAAACCTCAACTAGGACGGAACCCTTATCTGAAGTTGTATGTGGATGCGTTGCTACTCCAGAGGACTAAGTTGGAATGCCTCCTGTCCAGCGTCTTCTGCCTAATCACAGCGTTCAAACCGAAACACAGCAGTTCTCACACTGCTGCTTCACGGCAGACTTCGGTTCTATTTGAGGTTTGAGATATTGACATCAGGTGAGCTGCATGCTCAATCATTGTGGTATTATGTAAAAAAATAAAAAGCAATCTTTGCATGTCATCAAATGTTTGAAACAACTGGGTAACGCGGTAATAATTTAGCGATAAAGAATTATAATTTATAGCAGTATGCGGCTACCAATGTTCAGCAACATTATGTTAAATGGCACTCATATTATAATCCCATAAAAGCGAACCGTGTTGGTGTTTATATCTCATGTTCCATTAAACATTGTACGAATTTAATTTTACTGCACCATTTGGTTCATGTTTTTATGATAACGAAACCGTACTTTAACTTTGGTGTTACATTTTGAATTTTGTATGTAGGTTAAGAGCTCAAAACTTCAGTCGGTGCGTACTTAATATAATATTTTGAAAAATATGTTAAACTCACACGGCTTTGAAGTGTGTTTGCGATATAAAACGCTTCTGAATATTTTCCGCAACGATGCTGAAAGCAAAAACGCTAAAAATTTAAAGCTTACCGCGACATTTTCACTCCGGGTGGTTTAATGCACATGTAGCTTTCATATCTTGAAAAGTGTCGACACTGAACGCAATTTGTCGCACAAAATAATTTTATTTGTGATATTTTAACTACAACAGTGAATGTACCTATGTATGGTTTAATGAGCAAGCGATGCTTAGTTTACCTAGTGGCTTCGAGCGAAGGAGCAAACAAGCATTGAGGACTCATGGCGTCAAACGGTCTCATCAGCCCGACGGCTCATTCGGCTTCCCGGATAGCACAGTCAACATGTTGATCCGCTGTTCGGAGAGAGGGGTGATTCCAGTTATACAGAAAATTAAATGATAAACGTTTTATAAATATATTTTTTTGTGTATTAACAAAATAGCAAACGAG
>DWKW01002046.1:0-11581 GCA_018250115.1 Doberes anticus
TCTTATTTAACTATGTCTCCACTCGCCTTACCATTATAACCAGATAAATGGCTGGAATGCGACCTCTAGACAGTATTCTGTACCCTTGTATGTTATACCTCTCATGATTCATGAACTAATGTGTCGACATGTGATATTATTTTATGTTACTTTGGATAACTGACGAAATTTCTATTTTTATCTCTGAAATTCATTATCCCTATTAATGTTATCTTCATCAGCTGAACTGCTTGGCAAGGTCTTCTCAGATGATATGCCCTATATTATGGGGGATCCAACGGTAGCCAAGTGCGGATTGACGGACCTCACATACAATTAAGAACATAATGGAGAACTCGTAGGCATGCAGGTTTTCTCACGATGTATTCTTTCAACATTTTTATGTTTCTTAATCAAGTGATAATCGTATTTTAATTCGCACATAGTTTCGAAATATTAGAAGTGCTCTCCGGTATTTCATCCCAATAGGTTATCATATATTTTTTATTTAAAATTATAATATTTCGGTATAGACTATAGTGTTAACGTAGGTAGAGTCTACACGTCAACGTGTTATATCTAGTTTTAAATGATGGGAATCACTGTAAACATTGCGTCTAATATTTGAACGTGAAAGTCTAACATTGCTTAACATATACGCTGCTCAATAAAATTAATTAAATAGCTATTTAAATGTTTTTCAAAATTAAACCCTTCAGGATGAAAAGTATGCGAGCAATTTTTTTAACTCCTACGAAGACCTCCTGTCTGTATGTACGCGTGTATTGAAGCATGTATTGAAATTTAAAACGTTAAATTAGTATTGATCTCAATATTGACATATCTCCTTCATGATGAAATATCCTTTAGTAAACTTCAGCGTTTATTTGTAAATCTTCCCCTAAGGGAAGAAAAAGGATTCGAAAGTTTGTATTGCTAACTTGTAGTCAGATTCGTTTACAATTTATTATTAATAACACAACATGAATGAAATGCGCCTTTTTATCGCATGCGAGCAAAGCTGCGGGCTATTAACTGTTAGACGGAAAAAGGAAAAAATGTTTTCAGGGACTATTTGGCAATAGAAGAAGCCAATGGACATAAAAAGAAAAAAATATTTTTGTCCAATGTAAGAGCAACACGCAGAAAATATAGGACGGCTTTTTAAACGTTTCTAGCTTATGCAGTTTTGTTGTATATTATTATTTAAGTACAATCATATACACAAGACGAGTACACGCGGACAATAAATAAATAAATTAATAATGTACTCTCTATGTAGAGTTTTATTTTTAATTAATTATGTTTGCCTTGTATAATTTGAAGCCCTTTTTAGATATGATTGAGATTATTAAAGCTTTTCATTTATTTACGTAGCTCAATTTCAGTTAAACGAAATTAAAAATATTTCAGTCTAACTTAACGGTCCTAATTTTATTATATCGTTTATTAATTTGTAATGAGGCTGTGTCCAAACGAAAAATGTTTATATTTGTATATACATTAATCTTTACGGAATAGCAAACGAGCACTTTAAAGTTAAGTGGTAACTATAGCCCATGGATATCCACATTTAACCACAAATAGAACCGAAGTCCTATCTGAAGTCGTACATGCAATACATAAAATGCGTCGCTACTCCTGAGGACTAAGCTGTGTATTCTCCGTGCTTACACCGCTGCTGAACGGCCGAAATATGCAGCGGTAGGGCCGCCATAGGCAGTATTTCTACATACGACTCTACGACCTTCAACCTACACCTGGTCTAGGTTCTATTCTTCTTTCTGTGTGTACAATACATGGCACCCAAGATACAGGAAACCTAATATGGCACTTAAGATACAGGAAATATTTATTAAGAGCTATGAGTATAAAGCGTTCGTTTTTTAAATAATTAACAAAACATTTTACTACGCGAAAACTGACTTGCGGTTTCGTCGCTTGCACCGTAGCCGGGGCGTAGCGCACCGCAAATACCAATTCAAACTGTAGCACTTTGCTACGAGTGCTACATCATACCCGCGACAGCTCGTCTCGGTGTTACGCAACTTTAATTTCATTTGTTCCCGCTCGAATTTTGCCGGATTTTAATTGAGTTTGTGCTCATAAACTGGGATAACGCCGCGCGGTTTGTTAGTTGCCTAAGCGGTGCTGTCTTTATGTACGAATTAAGCGCTACTCGCTGCCTACTCTGTCATTATTGGACAATAAAGTTATTAACAGCGCTACAGATGTAGAGTATGGCTTGCCAAATTGTTAATTCGCTTTAATTACGCACGGCGCCGCGGTACGATAAACTTATTTTTACGAGGAGCCCCTTAACATTATCGTTGCCGTCGTTTTAATTATAAATTAAGTGGGATTTTAGCTTCGTTTTCGGTCTTTGATGCTGAGAATGGAGAGTTTCGGAACGATCTTGAGCTACTTTGCCGTTACGCCCATAACATTTTCCTTGACAGCAGTTTACTTAGTAACGACTTTTTTACGACGAGAACATAAACATGTCGTATATTAATAGATTGGATATTCCAGACTCGATCCGTATGAACTGAATATAAAAAAAATCAGTGACGGTCCGTTTTGTTGCAAAAATTTAAAACAAATCCTACGCTAAATTTAATAATTTGCTAAAATTGTATTAATGTTTAAAATTTAAATTCTTATAATCTAATTCAAGGCCTAATAGAAATAAAGATTAATAGGGTTATTTTTCTAGCAGAATGGTGCAGCAGAATTAAAAAACCAATAGCTCTATACTATGATTCTCTCTATATCTAACAGCAATCTTGTAAATTTATTATTGTATTTAATGGTAGTAGAGCCTAATGTTGAAGGCTCACCTGCGGTAGCAGCACCCACACCTGTTTCGGTATTAAAAAATACTATATCCGTTTTCGACAATTTTTATTTAGCACTACACAAATAATGATTTGGTAGTGTTGTAGTGGAGACATCCATCTTGTAAATTAATTATTTAGTAGTTATCCAACCTCAAGATGAAAAATGGCAGCTTAGGTATAGACGTAAATAAATCAATAACCAAATACTTACTAGTCTCTAGATCAACTTGTGCGCCAATCTCGAAACAAAAAAATATAACCTAGGTTTACAATTAAATTCATTCGTAAGTGAATAACTACCTTGTCAGTCTTTAAACGAAAATGGCGCGTAGCGGGCCGATCAAAAAAATTATACCCTATGTCTAGACATGCGTTACTCATAAGCAAATTCCTTATCAGTCATTGAACTGACACGTGCGTGTAGCGAATCCATCTCGAAACGAAAAATGATGGTCTAAGTTCGCTTTATAAATGGCAACAAAGTTTCAACGCAACCATTTAGGTCAACCCTATTTGTAACCATCGCGTCACCGAGGCACGGACGCAGGTCACGAACAACCATAAACCCTCGCAACCCGTTTACTGCCTCGGCGACGGTCGTATCGTAAAATATTGCCAATTTAGTTCACACTTAGCGACTACTCACTGAGTTTTATATTGTCTGTGGTTTAGGAAACGCACTAAATACGTTGGATTCCATCGATTAATAGCGATGTGTAACAACCATAGAACAAAACCAGCCTACGAAAAATGTTGTAGAGTTCCTGTTATTCTACTAAGTCCGGCGGTAAGTTCTGTAATTCCAGTTTTTTTTTAAATAACGTACTAGCGGGAATTTTCATTTCTCGTGATAAGATTTTTTGTTTTCTAATGGGATTTGAAGTGAGTGATGGCCTAGTGGTTAAGCACCTCGACTCCGCTACGTTGGGCCGAGGTTAAAATCCCGGCACGCACCTCTATTTCTCGAAATCTTGTCTGAGTAAATTTTTTGAAATTATGTGCGTATCATGTATCAATAATCACTCGCTGTAACGGTGAAGGATAACATCGTGAGGAAACTTGCGTTCCTGAGAGTTCTCCATAACGTTCTCAAAGGCATGTGAAGTCCGCCAATCCGCACTTGGCTAGCGTGTTTGACTATGGTCTAAACTCTCTCATCTCTGAGAGGAGACCCGTGCCCAGCTGTGGGACGATAATGGGTTGATGATGATGATGAATGGGATTTCGGCGAATTCCGGCTTTAACAGCATTAATAGCCTTTGTAGGTCTAAAGGCACACGGCAGCGCCAATCTTTTATGGTCGTCGATACAGGAAGGGTATCTCTGTCAATAGAACGACATATTATTATGTAAGAACATACGACTAATACGAAGCTTTTAAAGTGTCTTGAATGGTGTCTTAAAAACCGACACACAACGGTGCTCGCACTGCTGCTTTACGACATAAATAGGTGCAGTGGTGATGCCGCCATAAGACGCCTTGCACATAAGACTCTACCACCGTCAAAAACATTGAACGTTTGTCAATAATGTTGTTTATTAACTTCGTAGATCTTAAAAAAATCAAGAAAAATACAAGAAAATTCAAATTATTCAAGAAAATTAAATATATCATGTATTACACGATTTAGCGGTTTTGCAGCGAATCAAGCACGATTTACTTATTTACAGTCAGCGCTTTATCGAGAAAGATCACAAAGTCGACTGCAATTCCATTCGAAGCTGATATCGCGATTCGGATCGCGTGGATGTGAACAAAGCAAATGGTTTTTGAATTTCGTAATTTGCTACGAACAGACCCATATCTGTAGAGTTGTAGGGATGTGGGGTTGTAGGGATGTGGGGATGAAAAACTCCGCGATCCGTAACTTTGATACGCGGCGCAACATAATCGCTGGTAGGCAAAGCGAGTGCCCACATTTATTATTGTCCTTTGTGAGGAAACGAAAGCGGAACGGGGTTACGGGGATATGTGTATTACCTACGCATGAGACACACAGACGTGGAGAACGGGTCTCTTATATGTACTACTGAAATAAAACTGGAGAGTTTATTTGTCCGTACGCGCTAATCTCAGGATATACTAATTGGACTTGATTTTTTTTTACAATTTATGGCATGTATGTACATGGCATGTTTGTTTATTTGATTCCTAGTTTATAGTTATTTAAATTCAATATTTAGTATTTCTTTAGGATTGCAACCAACCTGTATTAGTGGTGGTAGAGTCTTAATTCGAAGGCTCGCCTGCGGCGGCACCACCGTAGAACCTATTTCTGCCGTAAAGCGACAGTGTGAGAACTGCTGTGTTTCGATTTGAAGGGTGTTGTTAGGCAGATAACACTGGACGGGAGGCATTCCAACGTAGTCCTCAGAAGTAGCAACGCATTCACACACAACCCCAAGTGTGAATGTCCATAAGCTGCAGAGACCACTTAATATCAGGTGGCCTGTATGCTCGATTGCTATTCTGTGTCGAAAAAAAAAACACATTCGCAGTGATGTAGTATCACAAATTTCGAAACATTAGATGAGTGCCAAAATTCGAAGCCCCGACCCACCGGAACTGCGTTCGAGATTCTTAACAACTAAGCTGTCACTCACTCGTGTAATCTGATAGAAAGTAATAAAATAATGGCGCGAAGCCGTACTTCCGTAAGATCTAACTTCCCGCCTCTATTTACACAGAACAACTTAACGCTTCCTGGCGAATCTTACATTGAATGAAGACTGAAGACTTTTCAACTCGCAATTAAAATGGCAGCGCTGAACTTGAGATTACTTCCGCTAACAGCTTTCCGCCTTTGGATTTCGTTCGTATAACTTGTTATAGTTTTCACACAATATTTGCAAAATCTTTCCCATTGCCGTATCGCAATTCAAAAGGCGGACATTTCGAGATTCGAAAAACTTTCCCGAAGATTTTTGGAACATCGTGTAAATTTGAAGTTGAAGACGGATTTTTGATGGTGGTAGAGTATTATGTCGAAGGCTCGTCTGTGCCGGCACCACGGCATTTCTGCCGTAAAGCAGCAATTTGAGAACTGCTACGTTTCGATTTGAAGGGTGTGGTTAGGCAGAAGACACTGGACAGGAGGCATTCCGATTAGTTATCAGGACTAGCCATGCAACCAAGTACGACAGTTAGGATTTCGGTCCTCTATGATCTTGAATTTCATTATCATCAGGTTACCTGCATGCTCTTTCCGTTAATATAAGAAAAGTATGTCCAAGAACTACAACGTTCTGGGGCATATTCTTTTAATCTTAATAATGAAAAAAAGTTTTAATCAAAATACACAGGGACGCGGGCATCAGCTATTATTTCAAATATCAAAAGACTGTATCACACATCACATAGTTATCAATTTAATCTCTAACATTATATCGTTCAGCGAAAGACATCAGTCAATAACATTATTCTTATTGGCCATTCTAAAAACGTCCGTGTGTAAAGACGCTAAGTCGAGAAGCCGAATATGTGGAGTGGTAAAATTGAAATCTCATTGGGCGGGACAAGGGCCCGCGATCGCGCCGTGATTCGCGGTATTTTATTGCCACCGCACCTTATCTTCGGTCCATATTTCGGATCCTTCGACGTGACATGGGACTTTTTTGAATCACTCTTTGTCTTTGAACATATTCTTCGTGATGAATTATTCTTTTTTACGTTTTTTTGTGTGTCTTCTTTCGTTTATATTATTATTCTGTATAAGCATCTGTAGTAAAGACATGTTCTATTTTGTTCGTGTACCGGAACCTTTGACGTGACATGGGACTTTTTTGAATCACTCTTTGTCTTTGAACATATTATTCTTCGTGATGAATTAATCTTTTTAACTTTTTTTTGTGTGTCTTCTTTCGTTAATATTATTATTCTGTATGAGCATCTATACCAAAGACATGTTATATTTCGTTCGTGTACCGGAACCTTTGACGTGACACGGGACTTTTTTTTATCACTTATTTATATCTACTTACGTTTTTCGTATGTGCTATTTATGTGTCTTCCTCTGTTTATATTACTATTCTCTAGAAGAATCTATAGTACAGATTAATCACATGTTATCTTCGGCCGGTATTTTAGAGCCATCGACGCGGGCCTTTTTTGAATCACACTCTTTCTTTGAAGGTATATTTTTGCAATGAATTACTCCTTCTTATTTTTTGTCTATTTGTATGTCTTCTTTCCTATTTTTATTGTTCTTTAGAAACATCTGTGGTTGAGATCTGTCACTCGCTATCTACGATCTATATTTCGTTGCGATGTGACACGGTACTTTTACAAATCACTCTTTTGACTTTGAACATATTATTTGCGTCATACATATTTTTCTGCCCATGTTGTTAACTACTTCCGATAATTTTATTATGTCATTACCCGAGGATCCCGATTGCGGATTTACCAGGTATATTTTATTACAACCGCGCCTTATTTGTGGACTATATTAGGAGCCTATGACGTCACATTTCACGCGATAAACATATTTTTTCTTACATTTTTTTATTGATAATGACAGAGTCTTATGTCGAAGTCTCGTTTGAAGCGGTACCGCTGCACTTATTTCTACTTTTTCCACCTATTCTGTAAAGCAGTAGTGTGAGAACTGCTGTGTTTCGGTTTGAGGAGTGCAATAGGGAGAAGACACTGGACAGGAGGCATTCCAACTTAGTCTATTATTATTATGAGCATGTGTTGCTTACAGAGTAACAACTTCAGATAGGACTTTCGTCTTAGTTGAGGTTAGTTGTGGATGTCCATATGCTGCAGTGACCACTTAAAATCAGGTGGGCGTAGCTCGTTTGCTATTATTTTAATATGTTGTAAATAAAAATAAAATAATTATGCCATTATTTCCGTCATTATTATCGTCAAAACAATTCTGATAGTCGCTCGTAGTCGGTTATAATATACGAGTACTACATAGTATCATGTGTTACTTAGCCTTTCAGTAGGATACAGTAAAACTTCTCCGATTGAACATATTTGAGTGAATCACTATCTATTTTTTTGCCTGTACACTTTTTTTTTCATATTTACCACATTTTTGTCCAGTGACCAAGTACAGTACCTTTTCCAACAAAAATTCGAGAGTAAAGTACATTAGAGAATTAAACTGCAAAGGAACGTACGAAAATCTAGAGACACATTTAATAATGAAACTGTAAACGGAGCGTAGTTAAGACCAGGATTCACTAATGTAGTTTTTAATCTTTTAAAAGCCGTACGCTTCCAAAATCTGAAGAGTTGATACTTACGTGTAGGTTTGGACTCGGAAGGTTTTATCTTCTTTTGTTCCTTAACGATTTTAGAAGAAATTGCGAATAAACAGAAGTTGTACAGTTCACTCATTGTTACAAGTATATTTTGTGTTACTTTATAGCTTTATCATTTATTCGTTGTTATAAAAGCCAGTATATATATTAAATAGGAAAGCAGCAGTGTCAGAACTGCTGTTTCGGTTTGAAGGGTGTGGTTAGGCAGAAGACACCTGACAAGAGGCATTCCGACTTAGTCCTCATGAGTAGCGACGCATCCTCATGCGACCTCAGATAGATATTTTCAGACAGATATTTGGAAACAAAAAACAACATCGTCTCGCAAAAAACAAAATCACTTCGTCGTGATTATTAATTTTTTTGCCAAAATATTGAAAAGTGAAAGACTAAGTTTATCTATAACTTATTGAAGGAATTATTTTATTTCATACGGTTTAGCGGTAGTGTGTTTGATGTGTGAGTGATAGTTTTGGAGACCACGCGAACGCAGTCGCGGGAAACAGTTAGTATTAAATAAAATTAAAAGTGTACAAGTACACTGTCAAAAACATTTTCCAAACAAAACTCGCTGTAAAATAAAAACGGCGACAGTAATTGGAGCAGGTAGACACCCTAATTATAAGGACTTCCATTTAGAATTGCTTCCATATAATATCGAATAAGGGATCCCGATTGCGGATGTGCCCTGGAAGCATATTTTCCCTGGGTATCCCATTCGGCCCTTGTTACATTAAGCTACGCCGGGAGCAAGCGAAATGCTCAACTATGTGGAAAAAGAATCTCCCTTTGTGCTCAAATATGAAAAACGAATTTAATTAAGTCTCGTATCGCCCGAAATTGAACGGTGAAATTAGTTAAGCTCTGTTCTCTTTCGCTTCGATTCCTAATGTTTGCTGTTTATTCGGTAATTTAAATGTGAGGGGTCTGTTTATTTGGTACAATTGACGTATATATTAAATCCTAAAATATTTATTTACCGCTTTATATAGTAAAAAATATACATTTGAAGAGCTAGAAGAGCTCTCCTTCAAAACAAGCAACGCATTGGCGACTCCTCTGGTGTTGCTCGTGTCTATAGGTGACGGTGACCACTTCCTGTGTGTCTAAGTTTAGTAAATAAAAGAATAAATAAAAAAGTGTTTTTCTTTAAGCTATTTTTTACGTCTGTAAATCTCCACAGTATCTCCTCAGTTCATCTGAGTGTAGTATGGAACCTTAATATGAAGTGTAAGGGTTAATAATACTCATATTTAAGTACGTATCAACAACACATCGTTATCCCACTGCTGGCCACGGATCTTTTCTCAGAGATGAAAGAGTTTAGGCCATCCACCACTCTGGCCAAGTGCGCATTGAGAGACTTCACATGCCTTTGAGATCGCTACGGAGAACTATCAAACATGCAGGTTTCCTCACGATATTTTCCATCACCGTTAAGGCGCGTGATAATTAATTCATAATACGCACATAATTTCGAAAATTTACAACATTTCGATAAATAGAGGTGCATGCCGGAATTTGAACCTCGACCCACCATAGCGGGGTCGAGATGCTTAAACACTAAGCTATCGCTCACCTACCCATCTATTGTTAATGATATCCGATCGCTGCTGAGCTGCCGTATAACAAATACACCCTCTTACGTAGATAATAACACACTTACGGCTAATGAAGCCGAAGATTGCAAGTCGAGACATTCTTCAAAGTAATGGCGACTCATCTTCATAACGGATCTGCTCTACCTGGTCATAATGACTATCTTAATTGGGCGGTTAATAGAGCGCCTTCAGGAACAGTAGGCTGCTTTGAATAAGCAACGTAAATGAAGCAATTTTTTTTCAATATTAATCTTTATTTTTATCTACTTTACTATTGTATCGTTGCCGTTTCTGTACATTGAAGATATTTTTGGAAATGGAAGCGACTATTTCGAGGGTTTTGGAATTCAGGGTTTTTTACGGTTTGCATTATTTGTCGTGGAATGAATCAGCAAAAGATGCTAAAGTTTCACTAAAATAGTGAAACTTTAGCAATTTTAATGTATATGGTTAGACTTTGATACTGCTCTATGTTTGAATAATGTGGTAGCCAGTGCTTATAGAGTTGAAATACAAATACCGCGGACAAACAAGAGCTTTCATATAAGTAAATCGTTTGGATATAATTAAATACGTTATTTTTTTTTAAATTGTTATAATTCAAATAGAATAGCAAACGAGCATGCTGGGAACCTGATGTTGAGTGGTCACTGCAGCCCATGAACATCCACATCAAACCTCAATTAGGATGGAACTCCTATCTTAGGCTGTATATGGATATGCTACTCCAGAGCACTAAGTCGAAGTGCCTCCTGACGACACTGGTCTTCTACCTAACTACACCCACTCGAAACCCAGCAGTTCATACACTGCTGCTTCACGGCAGAAATAGGGACCTTTTATGTCTATTATACTACTACTACTTTATACTACTTTTTGAACAGTAGGTCAGATTTTACAAGCGTATCGATTAATTTCTAATACGTACAACTTTCTAAAAATTTATAGTGCGTACCGGGATGCGAACCCCATTCCACCGGAGTGGCTGATCGAGATTTAATCCCTAGGCTTTCACGGCTACTCATTTAGGAATAAAGGCTAAACAACAGTACTGCAAATGATTCATTATCATCATCATCAACCCATTATTGTTGTTTAGGCCAAAGTCCACCACGCTGGCCAAGTGCGGATTGGCGGACTTCACGTGTCTTTGAGAACGTTATGGAGAATTCTCAGGCATGTAGGTTTCCTCACGATGTTTTCCTTCAGCGTTACAGCGAGTGATAATTAATTCACAATACGCATATAATTCTGAAAATTAAGAATGAATAACTTTTCTACAAATAGAAGCGCGTGCCGGGATTTGAACTTTGAACCACCATAGCGTGGTCGAGATGCTTAACTAGGCTATCTCTCACTTGCTCACTCATTGCAAATGATTACTCAGTATAAAACGCTGTCCGTCCATAACTTAACTTAAAAAAAAAATCTATTTAAATCTCCAGACGGAATCAGTTACCGAACAATAGGACGGTCGTATTTCAAACAGAGATAACGACTACGCTTCATTTCTCTCCTACTAACTTGAGAGACTTACCGATGCCAGACTAAATAATTTCTGCGTCCCATCCCCGTCGCGAGGGCAATTTATTGTCTGTCATTACCGCGGAAATGATGTGAACCCCGTGGAAACAGGCGATCGTTCAAACACCTCCCACGTATTATGGGCTGCTTTAGGAAATTCGGACTTGATAAGTCATGAAGAGCGAGTGATAGCCTAGTGGTTAAGCAAGCGAGTGATAGCCTAGTGGTTAAGCATCTCGATACCGCTTCGGTGGGTCGAGGTTCAAACCCCGGCACACCTCTGTTTCTCGAAATATTATATATTCATAATTTTCGAAATTATGTGCGTATTATGAATTAATTATCACTCGCTTTAACGGT
>DWKW01002047.1:0-11580 GCA_018250115.1 Doberes anticus
GAATGTACGGAAGTAAAACATATAAATTTGAGAATAATCTTTATCGGCAGGCAAAGGGTAGAGGGTAGTAGAGTCGTGTGTCGAAGGCTCGCCTGCGGCGGCACCACCGCAGTACCTATTTCTGCCGTAAAGCAGCAGTGTAAGAACTGCTGTATTTCATTTTGTAAGGTCTAGTTAGGTAGAAAATACTGGACAGGAGGCATTCCAACTTAGTCTTCTGGAGTAGCAACGCATCCACTTACAAACTCAGATAGCACTTCCATCGTACTTGAGGTTTGATGTGGATGTCCATGGGCTGCAGTGGCCACTTAACATCATATGGCCTGCGTGCTCGTTTGCTATTCCGTTTGAATAAAAAAAAACGGTTTTACAAATATGTCAACTTTCTGTCTTTATCATAGAGCTTGAGCACTTCGTTTATTAGTTTCAAGTTTAATAGGAACAGTAACGGTTCGTAATCTATTGGTAATCTTATAAAATTGTAAAGGGAGAAGCCTCTTGAAAGTACTCGGGACAACTATATTGAAGATATTGTTGTAAATCTAACCGATTACAACAACTCAGAATCTGAATGGAAAACATTTTGTTTGTCTGTTTGCATGTTTGTTCGCTAACATGCAAAAACCTCTGATGAAATTAAATTTAAATGTAATTCGTTAGACTTAAATATTGCGATATGTTTCGACAACATCGGTACAGTAGAACCGGATATACAGCTTGACCTCTCTGCGGTATAGGCGGCATAGCTGGGCATTAACTCGTTAATGCGTTAATCGTTAATTAACGAAGTTAACATTTCCATTACGGATTAACTTTTAAGTTAACTTTAAAAAATGTTAACGGACTCGTTAATTTCCTCAAGTCCCTTAAATCGTTAACCCAGTGCCTACTATTTACCATTGCCATTGTTACCGCTTGAATAAAAAAATATTTTAAAAAACTAGTATAGCCGGCGCGTGTGTGCAAAAAAAAATTGCAAAGAACCCAAAAACAGTTTTTATGAGTAGACATTATCGAAACGACATACCATATTAGTATATTTTATCACGCGTTAATGGATTAACAATTAACTTAACGCGTTAAATCTTCCGAAATGTAACGCTTTAACGTTTAACGAAGTTAACTTTTTTTAGTAACGGATTAGCGATTAACGAAGTTAATTATTTGATTAACGGTGCCCAGCTACCATAGGCGGCCATACAAGCGGGAGGTCAATCGTAATGGTACCATCACTTACGCGTCAACACGATCGCGGGTGGTGTTCTAATGGTTTAAATGGTCTCTGGCTATCACTCACAGCTGGCTGGTGGCAGCGTGCGACGGCGAAGAGTGCACGCACCATCTTCTCACCGTCGCCGATCCACTTGGACGTGAGCGAAGACGCAGAGATACTGAAGAACGTCGCCTTGCACTGCGCCGCTACGCACTTCCCTGCGTAATACACGATCCATTATAGTCCCACAGCTGGGCAAGGGTCCCATATCAGAGATGAGAGGGTTCAAGCCGTAGTCTTTTACTTTGGCCAGATATGTATTGGCGGACATCACATGCCTATGAGAATAATATGGAAAACCCTCGGGCATGCAGCTTTCCATGCGATGTTGTCCTTCACCGTTAAAACAAGTGAAGGTATAAGCTGTAGTCCTTCACGTTGGACAGATACGTATTGGCGGACTTCACATGCCTTTGAGAACGTTGTGGAAAACTCTCGGGCATGCAGCTTTCCCCACGATGTTTTCCTTCACCGCAAAAGCAAGTGAGGGTTTAACTGTAGTCCTATGCGTTGGACAGATACGTATTGGCGGACTTTACATGCCTTTGAGAATAATATGGAAAACTCTCGGGCATGCAGCTTTCCCCGCGATGTTTTCCTTCACCGTTGAAGCAAGTGAGGGCTTAAGCCGTAGACCTTTACGTTTGACAGATACGTATTGGCGGACTTCACATGCCTTTGAGAATAATATGGAAAACTCTCGGGCATGCAGCTTTCCCCGCGATGTTTTCCTTCACAGTTGAAGCAAGTGATAATTAATTTCAAAAACACATAGGTATAATATCGGAAAATTGGCAATAAATAACATTTCGAGAAATAGAGGTTAGAGCCGGGATTCGAATCCTGGGAAGAACTCCAAAAGACGATTCTAAACATGATGTACACTACTGCTTGTTATTATTTATTAAAGGTGGATGCGAACGAGCATGCAGGCCACATGATGTAAAGCCCTCATTGCAGTCCGCAGACATACAACCTTAAATTGAACTGAAATCCTATGAGCTTGTATGTGGATGCGTTGCTACTCCTAAAGACTAAGTTTGAATCAGCTAGTTTGATAATGTTGACAAACTTAAATTGTCTTACCAATCAATTGTCTTGTCATTCTTACCAATCAAAGTCTTCCCTGTACCGGGTGGTCCAAAAAGCAGAATGCCTTTAGGTGGCCGGCGTAAGCCTGTGAAGATGTCGGGGCGTAGCAACGGCCACACGACTGCCTCTTGTATCACTGACTTGGCCAACTGCAGGCCGGCTATGTCGTCCCATCCTGAAATGAGCATTTGCTTTTGATTATTCTGCGGCAATGAGCAACAAGTAATAAAGCTTTTCAGTTTGCTGTCTTGGCTGCAGCATCATCTCAGCTCATCTATTATTGCTAAAGAAGCACTTGCACTGGTAGCTGGTTTTCATGCCACTTAAATATAATATGTATGGTGACCTTCGAGTACATGGGGGTTTAAAAGTGGTGGGTTGGTGGTTGTCTTATGTCGAAGGCTCCCCTGCGGCACCACCACCGCCGCACCTATTTCTGCCATAAAGCAGCAGTGTGAGAACTGCTGTGTTTCGGTTTGAAGGGTGTTGTTATGCAGAAGACAGTGGACAAGAGGCATTTCAACTTTGTCCTCATGAGTGGTAACACATCCACATACGACCTCAGATAGGACTTTCATCCCAGTTGAGGTTTGATGTAGATGTCCATGGGCTGCAGTAAACACTTAACATCAGGTGACTTGCATGCTTGTTTGCTATTCTATTCTATATGCAATTTGCCTTAATAACTGCTTTGTTCATCATATACACATTCCTGTCGCCCAGCTTGGCACAGTCTCATTTCTAGAGACAATACAGGTTAAGCTGATGGCACTCTGCAGTCGCCAAGTGCACATTGGCATACTTCACATGCCTTAAAACTTTTAGGCACAAGATATTTAGGTTTCAAGATATTTTCCTTCACCGCAAAGCAAGTGACAGATAGCCTATAATATGCACATAAATTGAGGTGCATGCTGGGATAACTGTTGTGTTATAATTCAAATACTTGTTGTACTTATTTTATTATCTTTAAATTTTTACCAATTGGTGTTCCTTTATCAATAATCTCGCTCTCAATTAGCTCAATCATTTTTGGGTCAATGTGCTTAAGTCTTTCATCTGTTACTGTGGTTTCAGTCGATTCTTGTTTATCCCTAAAATGCAATATGAATTAATTGAAAAAAATAGGCTAATTAAATAAGATCTACACTAATTTCTCTAGATATATAATTACATGTCATGGAATAATGGTTCCCACTTGTCAAAGAGTATAATTGAATTTGCTTCCAAGGTATGAAGTCTACTTGTATAAAAACTTTAGAGGTATTAAATATTTTTTGTCCTGATATTATTACCATGGTGTAAATTACATCAAAAATAACATGAATAAAACTAACTAATAAACATACTGTGATGAAGTGCATTTATAAAAGTATAATTTTCTATTCTATTTAAAATTAGATTACTACAAAGATTACTTTCCACTGAACATTAAGTTTACTTACAGGGTCCCGAGCATGGGTGACACAAACTTGCCTTGAGCCTTCCTTGAAGCCCCAAGGGTTCTTTTGGCAGCTGGGTTTGATGCTAACAGTTGTTCCTTAGCCGTCTTGAATGTTAACTTTGCAACATTACTCTTGTGCGCTCTATTCTCTTCTTCTTCCTTCTCTAAATCCTCGTCTTTGTTTGCACTGGGCCTATCAAGAACCTCTTTGTTTGTAACTGGCATGTCATTTTCTTTGCTTTTGTTTTTATTCTCAGTTGTAGTAAATATGCTTTTTTTGCCAAACTTAGGCCTGATAAGCTTATTTTCATCCTCCAATTTAGACTTTTGGAATGAGCTTTCAGACTGTAATGACTTCACATAGAAAGGTGAACTGCTTATAGTATGTTTTGTATTTGTCTCAGAAACACCTATATCACATTTGCAATCATTTTTAATGAATGTTTTAATTCCAATGTACTTGTCAGTGGATTTGCAATTATGGCATTGCGGCAGGGACTTTTCAAGCAATGTTACTGGATCTGTGAATTTACTATAAAATTGATTTTATTTATTTTAATACTTATTATGTTTGCATGATGAGTGACATATTGAAAATCTATAGCATGCTGTAGAGTTGAATATGTTTACAATTGTACCATTAGGTGCAAAAACATTTACAAATATTTTTTAAATATCACACACACAATTTCTACAATTTGTAAAAAAAAAAAAATGTGTGTAAGATGATCAACAATTAACAAATTGTTTCTAAACATTAAAGATAATGATTATTATTAATAATGAAATTTTAGCTTATCGGTATTGTAAATGATAATTCTAAAGTTACCTGAGAGAAGACTTCCATTTTCTGATATTACTTGTATCGGAATTTTGGAGTAATTCATTAGCACATCCAACTATCTGATTGATTGCACTGTCATTCAATAATTCAGAGTTCTTTTGCCATGTTTGCTTCAGTAAAGTATTCGATATTAAATTAGACGAACTATAAATAAATACAGTATTGTACTTTAATATTACTGCACTGTTATTACTGTTAACTTTAAAATAAGCGCATCTTAAATAATTTATTATGTATGAGCATACCTTTGAAGGGAAAATTTATATTGCTGTAAAGATGAACTATCTAAAACTGATACATATTCACTATCTTCATCATTTGAACATTTATTAGACGGCTGAGAATATTCCATTTTTTTAAGTTCCTATCACTATATTATATAATTACTAATTCTTTGATATTAACATTAATAACGTTTGTGACATAGAAAGTTAAAAAAACAAAAAGTACGGACGTAAAGTACCGTGGTGCTCTATCGAAATTTCGCGGTAAAATCCTTTCTACATTTGACATTGACAGTAGAGTCGATTTTTTTATTTAAAATGATTTTCTTCTAAGAACGTTATTACTGTGTAGAAATATAACACATAGTTATTAATTAGCTATAAAATTGTATTAATGATACTATGTAAAAAAAAATTAAACCAACGTGCCCAACTAATACCGGGTCCTGTCTTTAAGTTTGCTAGTTTCTAGAGCCAAATTCTAGCTTTATCATCCGACTAACTCCATGATACCATAATATTGTATTGTCACCGAGGTTACATAGATGTACCATAAAACATTCATAGCATTAAAAAATGTGTCAACCGTCTATCGACTGAAACTCAAAAGCGCCATTAGTGTTGATTACTTGATTAAAGTTGATTACTTAAACTCTAACATGTTTTACGCTTTCTATTGTATATGCGTATGTTGTATTGCATTAGTAGTAGTTTTAAATTATTTTTCTAATAAGAAATAAATGATGCCGCTAGACATAAAAAAATAATTTAACTAATTAGTTTATCATCATCAATTAGGGTATCATTTATGCATTAATCTTTTTTTTTAACATGAAAAATACAGTTCATAGATATAAAGCAGTTAATCTTTTCTTTAAATGTTATTTGTAACTTCAATAAATGTAAGTGTTGTATTACAAACTAGGGTAGTAGCTAGTTTATAACCTGTGGCAGGGTATTTAAATACTCTGTTTCGGTACCAAACATAATGGATATATCCTGTGCGTTTATGGTAGCGTTCGTTGTACATCTGTGATTAAACGACTGACAGGCGTCGGCTGTCAATACAGTGAATTATACAGATCTGTCTCGCGCAGCATCTCGTCTTGAGTTTGTGTCTGTCATTTAAAATTGTCAAGTAAAGTTAAAATATTTGTATTGTATTTATTTCAATTCTCCAATGTTAAATTAATAGTGTCTTGTGTAATACATTACAGCAACGTAATTGTGGAGTAGTAGTGTCCGGTCAGTAGAAACATGTTGAATGTGTCGGTATGAGCGAGATGAATTCCAAGCCACCGATTTATCATGAGAAACAAGTCAAGGAGTTGTGCGCGCTGCACGCACTCAACAATTTATTTCAGGTAAGTGGCTAAGTGGTAGTTAGGTGTGAAGATCGTTATGTTGCCGTTTCACGCTAAACGCGACCGTGAGCGGTAATTATCGCTGCAAGGTTAGTACTTTTAGTAAACAAATGGTTTGCTGTACTTGTTCACGGTACGTTCTGTCCGTTCCGAGCTTCTGAAAGAGTTCAGAATACAGACGTTATAAATTATAATACTAATAAAAAGAATCAATTTTTCCTTTCATTCTACATTAACCACTTGTGGCAATGATTTGTGGATGGAATTCTTGTATTACTTCTCAGAACTAGTTGTATATTAAGTAACTAATGTTTAGGGGATTTTCAACTAAAAAAAAAAAATCTTAATATTTCTCTGAACTGTTAGATCTGAACTGAATCTGAATGAATATGAACAGCAGGAAAGTTGTTAAAAAAGCTAAACAGCTTTTAAAATAAATTCAATAAAGTCCTACCAACCTGATTAGATTTACAAAACAGTGTTGCTTGTGTCTATAGGCGACGGTGATCACTTACCATCAAGTGGCCTGTCTTTTTGTTTTCTTACGTTTAGTAAAAAAAATGCAACTAAGTTTACAATATGCAAATTTACTTCAAATTTCACAGTTACTCTAGCGTTAGTTATTAGATATTTTAGTTGCACAGTTACTAAACTGTCATTCATTTTGTATAGAAGATATATTTGTAATTTTATTTTCTCTAAATAAGCATTATTAGCTTATTTTTTATTAGATATGTTATGGGTTACTAATGCTGATTCCAATGGCATTATTTAAAACAAATGAAATAAATAATATTTCACTCTCATAGTGGCTGTATAGTATACTCACTGTAGGATTTAACCAGTGTAGTGGGTGCCATGAACATACCCAGAACCAAGCACACAAATACCCAGACCAGGTATGGAAATGTAAATTCATTGTTAAAATTTTTGCCCCCACTGGGAATCACACCGAGGACCCTCTGAATGGCATCCTTTTAAAATTTTGTTTTTGCATTTTTATATTCATGCAATTCTTTATAACGGAATATAATATAATTAAAACTTATTTAAAGTAAATTAATAGATAGGTCTATGCAACTTAATAATTAATAATGCATTACATTATGTTTCCTTTAGTTTCCACTATTAACAGTAAATAATTACATTTTAATAACTATTTAATGGTATCACTTCAGCACTTTACATATCAAGTCATAATGTCAAAATTAATTGTTAAGTTTTTATCAGAACAAAAATTAAATTAAAATATTATGTTTAAATGAATTGCATATATTGTATAATAATAGTGTGTAAACAACATCATGGTTGGCAGCATTATCAACATTGTCTGTGATTGTGATTGGGCCAATTTGATGGTGGTAGAGTCATATGTCGAAGGCGCACCTGTAACAGCACCACTGCTGCGTCTATTACTGCTATAAAGCAGCAGTTGTGTTTCGGTTTGAAGGGTGAGGTTAGGCAGAAGTCACCGGACAAGAGGCACTGCAACTTAATCCTCATGAGTAGCAATGAATGCACATACAATCTCAGATAGGACTTTTGTCCTAGTTCAGGTTTGATGTGGATGTCCACGGGCTGCAGTGACCATTTAACATCAGGTGGCCTGCATGCTTGTTTGCAGAATCTATTAACATAAAAAAAAAAAATGTTACCATAGGTGGCATCTCAGGAGTGGCTCTTGTCTCTCATATTGAGGATGAATACAGAAATAAGTGCACAGATGCCCAGACTAGGTACAGAAAACTAAATTCACATTCAGATTTACAACCTCTGGGAATCAAACTCAGGATCCTCTGAATGGCAGACCAGCATGTTGACCACTACATCTCACAGTTCATCCATATGCTCTTATAAATTAAAATGTAGTCTGAAATCATTTTGAACTTCTGATTCTGAAGACATTTAAGTATGTACTGTAATATTAATAATTTTTAATTTGATTTTGAAGATATTTGTAAAAATTGTTTTCGCTAACAAGTATCATGAAGCAGTTTTTATCAAAGAGCTGCTTGAAACTTGAATTCCAAAGATAAATAATATTGATATCTATTTATATATGACTGATAACATGAAAATTTATAACCTTCCTTTTTGCATGTAATGTTTGCATGCAAAAAAACCAGATTCGGTTTTAAGAAAACAATTAAAATGTAAAGTGGATAATAAAGATAATAATATATATTTTGAAGTTATTTCATAAAACATATTTTTTTAATGTTTTTGATGGTGGTCTTAAGTTGTTTGCTCGCTGAATACAAAAATTACTTTTGAATCTTAAAACTTTTTAACTATAACAAATTGTTGCTCATAGTTTTAGAAACCTAAGTATTTAATTAATAATAATTAATCAATGAATACCAATATTTGAAAGAGATAAAGTTTGTTTGTAAGTAACTTACTTAGTAACAAATCTCCACAACTTCTAATTTGATAAAAAAAAAATTATATTCAATCGGAATAGAAAACGAGCATGCAGGCCTCCTGATGTTAAGCGGTCACTGCAGCCCATGGACATCCACATCAAACCTCAACTAGGATGGAAGTTCTATCTGACGTTTTATGTGGATGTGTTGCTACTCCAGAGGACTAAGTTGGAATGCCTCCTGTCCAGTTTCTTCTGCCTAAGGGTGTACCTTCAAACCGAAACACAACAGTTCTCACACAAATCTAAATAATGTTACCAATATGTTGTATAGACCTTCAGTGTGAACGTAGGCTGTATATTTTCCCCTTAAAATAGAAGGGCTTTTCGTAGTGACCAATTTTGCTGTGAAAGATGAAGAAAAAATTATAATTCACAAATTCATCTAATATGACTAAAAGATATATTTAAAATTAATCTTAATCGCTCGGGAGTAATTTAAGTAGGTAAAAAAAAAAATCTTATCAAAATAAATTTGCTTAGTGTCAGGTAAATTTTATGTAGATAAAAATTTCCTTGTATACAAGATTGTTAGCACAGTTTAGATTTTATGACATTCTTATTGCTAAAACAAAATAAAATACGCGTCCGAAATAAATAATGAACATGTTTTGTTCAATATGTCATCCTAAAACTTAATTTTTTTTCTGTTTTTACTGATACTCTTTTACGTCTATAAGAGAATTCCAGGCGGGCGATTCTCCTGAACTTCTTGTAAAGATGAGTAATAATTGAATTCACGTAATAGATATCGTTTAGACCAATTAAAGACCATAGAGAGTAATTAAGATTCTTAATATGTTTGGCAGATCTTAAGGAGGAAAATTGAATTTCAATGATCTCTAAACTATGTATTAATTACTGATAATTTGGTTTAATCTTAATCATTCTGCCATATTATTTATTTTAGAATTAGGGAAAGCTTTCTAGTAGGGTCCAGTTCTGTAAAACATGATAGTGTTCTGTATAACATCTGAAGAGATCTCGGAAGCGACCATCATCGTAAATTACACAGCGTGTCGACCTGAGCCGAGGACGAGTCCCGCAAGAGACGCCCTCAGGTCGGTCGCACATCCCATCGTCGCCCTCTTCTTCTCGGGGCGGAGTTGTGTATTCAGGCCTTCCCTCCCCCACTCACTTTAAGCCTGGGTGAGACCTTCCGGTTCCCCACAAAAAACTCGGTGAAGCTGTAGAGGCCGCAGGGTCCACCGTCTCATATATTAGAAAAAAAAGAATTAAAACAAGTGTCTTTTAGAATTTTTATGGATCTGGAAAATGACACTGGTCGGTATTTTTGTCTTTCTACTGTCGCACACCACCCAAAACGATGATAAAGTCTATGGTCTATGCAGTGACATAGCTAGGTAATTTTCCCTCACGTAGACGCTGCAAACAGTGGACGAAAGTGGCTAATAAATATTAATTGTGATTTTCATATTTCAGACGCGCAATACATATTCCAAGTCAGAACTGGACACAATATGCAGCAGGCTGTCCCCCAATGTTTGGATCAACCCACACCGCTCTATGCTGGGGCTCGGCAACTACGACATCAACGTCATCATGGCCGCCCTGCAGAAGAAAGGCTGTGAGGCTGTCTGGTTCGATAAGAGGAAGTTAGTATAGTTGCGTATTAGTATTATGAGGTGAGACAGCCATTTAGAGCCAGCCACTTTTACGTGATAGCAAACGAGCATGCAGACCACCCGATGTTAAGCGGTCACTGCAGCCCATGGACACATCAAACCTTGGTCTATCCGCGGGCGTTAATGGATGCGTTGCTCCTAAAGTCTTAGTCCTAAGGTCTCAGTTGGAATGCAGTGTCTTCTAACCACACTGATTGTCTGTGGTGCAGAAATGAATCATGAGTTTGGAAGTCTGCTCCACACCTCCATAACGTTCTGAAAGATATTTCCGCCAATCAAAGGCATGTGAAGTTCGCATTTACCCAGAGTGGCTTAAACCCTCCCATTTGTGAGGGGAGACCAGCGCCCTGTAGCTGGATGACAGTGTGTGATGATGATGATGATACCGTATTCAATTTCCAGAGACCCAGGGTGCTTGGACCTGTCAAACATCTGCGGGTTCATCCTGAACGTGCCATCGGACTACAAGCTTGGCTTCGTGATGCTGCCGCTGCGCCGTCGCCACTGGATCACCATCCGCCAGATCGGGGGCAGCTTCTACAACCTCGATTCGAAACTTGACGCCCCGCAGCTGATAGGCAGGGTGAGTCTCAGTTTTTCAGTCAGATGCGTTTAATGGCTACAGATCGCAATCAAGCGCTAACTATATATATTTGTTTATATTAACGGAATAAGAAACGGGCACGCAGGCAACCTGATGTTGAGTGGTCACTGCAGACCATGCACATCCACATCCAACGTGACATAGGTTCGAAATCCCACCTGGACACGTGGAAGTGTTGCTACCCCTGAGGACTAAGTTGGAATGCCTCCCGTCTAATATATTCTGCCTACCCACACCCTCCAAATCGAAACACATTAGTACTGAAATTGCTGCAGACGAGCCAAATAACTAATGGTTAGTTCTTTTTCTGCGTATGTTCTTTATCTACCTTTGTTTCTCTATACATTAAGTTAGTGATCACAAAATAAATAAATTTGATGTAGGCAGGCTAGGCAAAATGTACTGGACAGAAGGCATTCCGACTTAGTCGAGAGCAGCAATGCATCCTCATACGACCGCAGATGTCTGAAAGTTGCAAAAATCTTCCATTGTTTGTAAGATTCATAGGTTTTTTTAAAGGTCTGGAACAGATCGCGATATGGCTGTCTTTTGTACATTTATCTTTTATATTATCTTGTTGCTTATGTCTCTGTGCAATCTCTATTCATACATAGGCTGGCAATGCTGCAGTTCCAACGTCGCCGCTGTCTTCATAGTTGGTTTT